>VZTL01034526.1:0-12985 GCA_013400535.1 Scopus umbretta | reverse complement strand
GTGTTCTCATGAATTGCTTCCAAATGCCTAAACACTCTTAACCTTCGATCACACATCTCTGTGTACGCTTATCTTTCTCTGTAATGGTGTTGGTGCCTTTTATCATCACAAAGGACACCGATAAAATTACCTTTACCCTTCCTCACATGATAATCCTAAGCAAACATAGCATAAAGGTTATGCGCTTACCTTAACACTCGTTACTTTACAGCAGCTGTATAAAATGAGTTGTGAAATTTATCTTCTAGCTTTCGTTAAATGTTTTCAAATGCTTTAATCACAAACACATAATTGAAAGCGAATTTTTTTCACTGACCTGAAAGGGATCCTTATCAGAACTGAGGCTGGAGGAATTTCTGCCTTTCTCTTTTGTTTTTCCATGCTCAGACTTGTTTAAGGTCCAACCTAGAGGTTGTGATTTGCGATGTTTTAATTTCAAGAGCACCTGAATGAATGCTCGGCAATGCTGGCCGCCTGCTGCCCCTGGCTGCCAGCTCCCAGACGCCTACCTAGATTAGGCAGGCTACAGCCATTGGTCTGAGCCAGAGGTGGGGAAGAAATTCTTCATTTAAGAAGCTCAAAGAAAAAAAATTGTAACAAGAAGACCCATACAGTTTACTGCATTCACAAAAGCTGTAACTCAGGAAAGCTCTTAGGCAATGTTTAGGTATGTCCAAATTTGCTCTGAAAAGGGTTCTGTGTAAGCAACTGATTTCTGGAATGAGACCTCCATGACTGTACATAGTAAAAAGACACATCTTCGCTGCCATATCTGAAGTCTGCTTGACAATCACCACGGTACATTTTATTGCTGAAAAATGTCAGATGAAGATCACAACAAATATTAATTATCTACCCAAAAGCATAACAGCGAGTGATACCTGTGGCTAAATCAGGCCCACGCGGATGTTTACAAGATATATTTAACAGGCACTTCGGAGACACGACAGCTACCAGACCAACAGTGATGGGTGAAGACTCTTGCTGTGCCCCAGCAGCTGCCTTCACTGGACCTAGAGAGACCACCACTTCTCCATACATTCCATCTGTTCTCAAATGCACTGTCCGTGCTATGGGGCATGGAGCTGTTCTTCCGTGTCACAGATCCCACCTGCCAAGGCATACTCCTCGCAGAACTGCTACAGAGACCATTTTCCAGTACTGCTCATTTGTCTCATTTGCTCTAGTAATTAAAGTGTTTTCCATGGCAATTCACAAAGATGCCTTACAAACTCAAAGTATTTTATTTTCCAGTTTTGATGCTGCTTGAACTCACAGCCAACCATTCCCAATGCCATTGTGAAATGAAGTACTGCTCTGCAAGTCTACAAATGTACCCGTGGCCCAGACTACACTGATATAATGCAGCATTAGGAAGATGCTAATAGCCGTAATGTTAAAATACATTAAGAAGATTTCCTGTGTTAAGAATACGTTAGCTGATCCCAGTTAATTCTACTGACACACTCTAATGCAGAGTGAAAATTTTCACCTCCTAAATTATTTTTCAAGGGAAAAGTGCAGATTGTCTCACACTAATGAGTTCAAGAATCTGTATTAATTTCCCAGACTGCCTGCTTCAAAAAAAATTTAAATATAAAAATCATTTCAAAAACTTCAGAATAAAAATAATTCAATTTTTCTACTATAGTGGAATCCTTCAATTGTTAAGGAAAATATTTCTGACCTCAATCAGAAAGAAGAAAATATTTTGTTTAATTTAACTCCCTTTTCTACTTCCAGATGGTTCGCTAGCTGTTTTCAGAATATTTAATTTTCCACCAACTCCCAAACTGAAAGTATTTCTTTAATTCCTTGTAAACTAAAAATAAAGCCCCACTACCTGCCCAGCTTTGCTCTGATGACAAGCTATATTTGATACAATATAAGTAAAAGACGTTAAAATATGGAAAAGATTAAAATAGTAAAAGTTGAAACATTTTCCCAGCCTACATATGGAAAAAGCATTCTTGCTGCATGGATGGGGTATTTACTTCTAGGGATCAGACTAGCTGAGGACAGACAAGTGCCGGTATACGGCGCTGCACCTTCCACCCCAACAAACAGAATATCCAAATGCTTACTAAACACAGTATCATTTTGTAAATTACGGTGAGCTGAACCAAAGCACTTAGGTTCATCCAAGAACATCAGGATCATCTGCGAGAAGGAAAAACTGATTTATGCAAAACAGAGCAAGGGGTGTGAATTGAAAAGATCCTGTAATACTTGATGTCCTACTGAACACTGGGGCAGGTCAGATTTGGGGTGAAGAAGCTGGGGAAGTATGGATTTTTTGAAAGAGATTCTTTTCAGTAGCTTTTATCCCTACAGACACCTTTATCACAAGGATCCTGGGTATCGTTATTCCCATTTTCCAAGCAGAGAACCAAAAAACCACATATCATCACAGAGCAGTGGCAGAAGACATCTCAGGCTCCAACTCCTACTTTTTTTTTCCCAGGCCAGTGACAGAGAACCTGCCCTCCCGAGGAAGAACATCCGCCAGTGACATATTTACAAATAACAATTCTGTATTTACCAAGGTAGGAGGTGAATTGCCAAGGAATGTAAAAAGTCTTGTCCTAAAGAGATCATCATTTATGTAGCCGGAGAGCCCAGACAGGTTTGGGGATTTCAGAACAAACACATGCAAATGTATTTACTGATGAGAATTCGCTATGGTGAGCTCATGGCAGAGAGTGAGAGCTGATAAATTTTAATGGAGGAAGGGTGGGAAAATGCTGTGTTGGAAATAAGACAGTAATCCAGGGTGAAATAAGATTAAAAAAAGTCAAGAGAGAAGAACAGGAATGAGTCTGGATTAACTCTAAATCATAGCCATCCCAATATCTAAAAAATAAAAATAAAATAAAATCACATTGTGAGACAATTTGGCTACCATCAAGTGTTCAATAACAGCATAAGAATACATGGTATGAAATCTTACTAAATTACATGATACAAAAACCCCCACACCATGTATATATCACTGGATAATGAATAGGGTTATCTTTCCACTAGTGGTCCTTTCAGTACTACGGCTCACAGGCATTTATGTCAGTAGTTGTTCCAGTAGTTGTTCCAACATGGACAGTGGCTATTTGTGGTGCAAGAATATACAAGCTCCTGAAGCTGAGCTTCCAGCTCCTGCAGAATAGGAGCACTGGGGCTTCTAAACCCTTGGCAATCCATCTTCACTAACTGCACCATTCAGGATAATCTTAGAAGTCTGCTTGTTGTCCCCAGCTTCTTCAGCTGTGCACTCCGGGGGCTCTAGGTCATCGTATCTTCTCCGATAGACCACCCTTGAGATTAGAGTTATCAGAAACATTTCCATGATGAGGAGCTGCTGGGTCATATCTGTCAAAAAAAAGAGAGGCAAAGAAAAGCCCCCCAAAAGGGGGAAATTACTATCAGACACAAAGTGAATACCTAGCTTATTAATTTTCATCTGTGCGAAAGGAACAAACTTCACCATCCTGTCCCCATAACGGAATGTCTGTCACACTCGGCAATGAAGTCAGTTACAGAATTACAGTACCGCCCATCAATAAGCATGCAGTAAGTTATGCAACCAAAACACAAGAGATTTAACAGCAATTATGCATGTTGATTTCTTGTCCTCTCATTTCTGATTCCAACTCTTCTCACTATCGAGTTTTTCTCTGCGACTATGACAGCTATAAAACTTCCGATACTGTTTTTTAAGTAAAAGCTAACATTTTCCAAAGCTACATGGTCCCAGGAAATTCATATTTTGGGAAAACACCAGATACTGCAGTTAGCAATGCTGAACTGGCACCTTTGTAAGTACATGAACAACAGCCTTCCCAAAAGAACTTACATGCTCCTCTTGCTGAAGAGGAGAGTGGTGGAGCACAAGGAATAATTCTTTGCATGGCCAAGATGTTGATAATAGCTGCCTGCAGGTGGTTCAGAATGAGGATAAACTGCCACAGAAAAAAAACCAAAACACATGCCTTAGCTACCAGAAAAAGGTTTATAGTTCACACAACAATTCTGCTTTCATAACAGGCCCTCTTTTGCCTCATTCCTCCTTTCTTGCCCTCCCTCTCCTCCTAATCTACCAGGAAGCCGCCTGCCATTCTGCAGAACTCATCTTTAGATCAGGGTGATATTGCTCTGAATGCGAGCGATAACTTAAACCTCTGTTTGAAAAAGTGTTTCTTCTCAGCCCTTCATTTGGGAGGTGCAATATACACAGAGCTCCCGGCTGGGCTTTGAAACAATACTGAGCTCTGAAGAATAGGTAACAATGTTTTTAAAACTTCCTGTTAATCTAACCGATGAGCTTATGGTCTCCCTTAGGGGAGGAAGACTCAAAGAACATTTTTTCTCTCATCTCCTCTTTTTGCCACAGCAGGGAGATGTGGTGCTCCCTGAGTTACATGGGACTGGCTGCTTTGCCAGAGGGATGTAGGACTCTTCACAGCTTGGCTTCAGTAGCAATCACTTACGCATCATAGTACCTGCTATTCGCTGAGCTAGACCTTCGCTGCCTTGGAGATGCCCAAGTGTCTCGCTAGCTGCTGGTGTAACTGCGCGAGTGTAAACCCTCGCATCAACAGAGTTTGCCATCCTAAACCTGGATTCACCCTAATGCAGCTCTGCAGGCATGACTATCCTGTTTATTGCATTTATAAGTGCTTAATAATTTACTTAACACAAACCTTAGTGCACCAGCCTTTCTATACCTCCTGTTGAAGGAGGATGCATATCCAAGGATTCTGCTGTACTCTCTTCAGGCTGATGTGGAAGAGGATGGCCTTGTCCCTGGGCTTTTTCAATCTAACCTATCTGGTTCTGATCCTTACTATTTAATGATTCCCAGCCAGTATCTTCATTATTATCTAACTCTGAAGTGCAGAATGACCAAGAAAAGTATTGTCAAAACAGAACATTGTGACATGCTGAAACAGTTCAAACAACGGCCACCCACACAATGCTCCACATCCTCTCCTAATTTTTAAAAGTACACACCAGCATTTTAACATTGTGTTTCAGGATACTGCATCTACAAAGGTTCCTTCAAGTCCCACAGAAGGTGCTGTTTTGATTTCAGTTGCCTAAAGATGAATGGATTTTATGCGGCTTTCTCCAGCACTCCTTGAGAGACTAGAGGTAAATTGGCTCAAGCTGAAACAGAACAGCAGCCAAGGAGAGCACTTCAAAGGGGTGCAGTTTTAATAAAGTAAAACTTTAATAAAGTAAACTTTAATAAAGTAAAAAAATGCCTTTCCACAATGCATTTAATGGGGAAAAAACATACTATAACTTTTCAACAAAGGACCGAGAATCAGAGAGACAGTGTTATATCAGCAGTCAAGAGAAATTCTTATCAGAAATATTAAACTTCTCACCTGATAAAGAGCAAACTTGGGGATGATCTTCTTACAGATAAGGAGAGTCCTAACTTGTTGAAACATGATTCCAACTGGCCACAGAGCAAGAATGGTGAGGACACCAACAAAGCAGTTAATCCATACTGCAGCTCCTCTGGGAGATAACTAGGAAGCAAATCAAAGAAGCGTACCTATAAAACTTTACAGTGCATTTTACTATTTCCAGGAAGAAATTGTGAACTGGATGAGGCAGGCATTAAAACACTTGTTTCTATCTCCATGATAACTAATGGCAGCAGCGGTTGCTGGGGTTTGCATGGGGAAACTGCTCAGTACCAACTGGAGTGGCAGCACAGTGCTCTCGCTCAGCAGGCACAGACGTGTAAATCTGTTCAGCCTGGGAAGGTAAGTAGCGACACAACCCCTCAATCTGACCCCAGCAACACCAGAGAACGCTCAGCAGCTCATGAGAGCATATTCAGCATGACACGTCAGAGGGGTCATTTATTTTATACCGTGAAGCAACAAAAAAAGTATTACTTTTAATCTGAGTTATCCAAGAGGTGCAAAATTATTAGCAGATACAGAACCCTCCATTATCTTGCAGCTTACGTGGTACAAAGCAGAAGTACAGTACTATCCTTCCTGCTTTGCACAGATATAAAAATCACCACGATTTGCAGAAAAACATAGAATTAGGCTTCCTGTTTACATGCCAGTACATACGCTTGCTTCCTAAGGCTGTACCTTACAAAACACGGCGCAGGTACATCCCACAGGGCGACTTGCAGTCCTGCTATTCTAACCATACAAGCTGGGAAACATACTGGAGCATAATCTAATGCCCAGCCCACCCTGATGCCCAGTTGCTTTCCAAGACAAGCCGGGAAATGGAGAGTCTGAGGGAAGGCAGAAATTATATGTTTCAGGGTCTCAAAAGAATACAGTAAGGACTCATTTGGAAGTGTTCCCAGAGTTCACAGTTTAGCTGTAGGCTAAGATACTAACATCAGCCCTAAAACCTATGGATTTTGTGAACCATCTCTGATTAAAATATTTACTTACATTGTAAAGGGTGTAATTGCCATTAGTCCAAAGCACTGTTGATAAAAACATGAACACGGGTCGAAGGAAAGCAAACTGAAAGGTGCCCAGCTTCAGCCAAAAGAGAGTTTGCCTGGCCAAAGAAAAACAATCACATAGGCCAAAATCTTATTAGCAACCTTAATAACATTTTTGGATACTGTCAACTGCAAAACTTTTCCACTCCTGCAGCATGTGGCTAAAATCTGGGGAGGAACAGCTTCAAGATTACAAAATCTTTCCAAGAATTACCCAGTGTTTATTTAGTAAAGTCTCTACAAAAATAGTACTTTTTCTGGTCTGCAGAAATTATGCACTAACCAGAGCTGGGCAAAACGTGATTTCTTTCTCTGCCCCGAAGCTAACCAGAGAGCCAGGAGCAGCATAATCGGTTTCTGAACAATAATGCCACTTGCTCTTGCCTTGTTGCCTTACTATTTCAGTTTTCCAATGAAATTGGCCAATTTAGCCTTCCTCCTCAGACACTTCCTAGTCCTGTGGCAGATTGAGAAAGGGAATCATACAGACCCAGGTGAAATGACAGGTAGTTTTTCAATGCATCATGAATATTCCCATGTAACCACCTGGTTTTGCTCCTCAGTACTCTAACAGGAGAAAGTAACAATCTTTTACTTGGCCAACTGCACAAGGCCAGCAGTACAGCTCAGGATTTCCTTACTTCTGGCAGTATAAACTGTGTCCAGAAGACAGCCCATACACAGTAACCTGGCCACACAGCATTAAAAAGGTCGCCAGGAAAGGAGCAAATGCACTTGCTAACAGAGGACATGAAAGTTGACTGACCTGAACTCTCCTTCAGTCTTGACAGGACAAGCTGTGGCTGCTACGGCTGGCTCACCGTTTAGTCTATCACTGTGTACTTCCCATACCGTTAATGTTGTCTTCATTGTAGCTCCTTAGGCCCTTAAGACTGCCATCAGAGATGCCTCAGCAGACAGCAGGCTGCCATTTAGTACGTTACAGGAAATAGCCATGAACCAGGAATTGCTCAATTAATATAGCTAATAACCACAGGGTTACGAACAGCACAAACACATGTGGAAGGAACTACAACTGGCCAGCCATTTAGCATGTGTGCTTTTAATAATAATAATAACAATAATAGTAATAATAATAATAATTAAAAAAAGATGCATTAATCCCAAAGGGCTTTAAAGAATAACATGACAAACAGTGCAGTCACTACTATGCCAGGAGTTGTCTTCCTTGTTGACACAGGCCTGTCTTAACCATCAGACCGCTTCTGCTGTATCTTTCCCCACTGTATGGCTTGTTACTTTGCCTCATCAGTCTACTGCGCCTTGTTAGCTTTCCTAGGACTGCTCGATCGTATATGGCTCTTTAAAAGAATGAATCCCTCCCTTGGAGTAGCTCCCTGTTTCCCCAGAAGATACCTAGGGGAGGAATATGAGACTGACCCTTCTCTGGTATAGCTTGCCCATATTTAAAAAAAAAAAATGTACCCTGTAATGGGACAAGGCTGGAAGTCAGAAGCAGAGACAGCAGATGGGTTTCCCAGTGCTACAGACGCCAGACAAGGAGCCCTAAGCCCTCTGCAGAGTAAGAAGCCTTTTTTTTAAACAGACAGCTCTCCTTCCTCCCAGCAGTAGTAGGCACTGTCTAGCTCCTGAAAGGAGTTAATATGAGCTGGTATTGTCCTAGGTAAACTGTCACTGGACTGATCACTAGGAAGGCAGAGCAGAGGATCCTCTCCCAAGCTCTCAGCTACCACAACCTATACAGAGGGTGACAGACATGGAAAGAAAAACAAATACACTGGTGACACGTTAGATCTATAGCACAGCTCTGTCCCGTGGCATTTCTTCAGCTCTGACTGCTGAAACAAGCCTGAACCAATGCCCATGAACATTAGTAGGAGTCATTTAGATCCATATCAGAAGTTGCTGATTTTATGTCATTGTATTACACCCATTTTTGGAGGTATATTTTTCAATTGGTTTACTACCTATTCTTCTTGGTGCCCCCTCCATGTAAATAATTACTGTTATTCCATTAAAATAAAATGATGGGAAAAAAGAGTTTAAATTCTAATACCAAATAAAGCAGTTTAAGGAAGAATTATTACAATAAAAATTAAGAATTTTTGCAAAAGCATCACAAACTGCTACGCTGCATTCTGTTTGCTGCTTTCATTTAATCAAACCATAAAGTCCCTCTGACACTCATGACCAGGCCCTCATAGAAAAGTCTCTGTCTTGCACATTCAGTCCTTCAGCTTTTGCTTTTAATGAGAGAAACATTCTCATACTCGGTGCCAGTAGGAAAGCCCTGGGAAATACATGAGGCTTCCAGGCTGTGGAGCAGCCTGTAAATGACAGGGTGACACTAGCCAGAGGAGCCCCACCAGGCAGTGCTCAAAGGAGGCCGGGTTTCTGTTACAGTATATCGGAGGTGCAGCTCTCCATCCTCACCCTATTTCTCAAAGGTGCTTTAATATTTTAATAATAATTTAGTAGAAGAAAATATTTGCTTTTGCCTCACCAGGCAATGTCATTTCATTGAGATCAAAACTTTCCAGGAACTACATCTATTTTTTTGTTCTAAAAATTATTTTAATCTGAAGTAGTTTTAAAGTCCAAATCAGAATGAAACATTTCAATGTCATCGAAGTAAGAGAAATTTTCTTTCAAGACAGCCTCAATTTGACAATTCTGCTTGTGAAAAATACCCAATTTGGAGACATTCATTCCTTTCTGGAATGAAAACAAATCTCAGTTATTGGGCTTTCTAGAGTAGAAATCCCTCCTCCCACACGCCATTGCTTACTATAGAAATGGTTTCTTGAAAGAGAAAGGGATTGGTTGAGAAGATACCACAGTGCTCAACATTACTACAAGTGGGAATACTGCACTGGGTTAAACTGAGAGAGCTCATGCTCTCGACTCTTATGCAAAATTCTGCATTATAAAACCAAAATAAATTAGCGGTGGTGTGCAGCCCCAAAGTGATGTCACTGTTTAAAAGAGAGGGCTTGAGACTGACTTTCGGGAAGCAGTAAGCCTGGCCTTGCCAAGTTGGATGAATTCCAGCAGCCGTTTTCCAGCTCGGAAATCTTAAAGGGCAACTCACCTAGTGATGCGCACACGAGGGAGGCAAAGGCAGCAGCAGCAGCAGGGACCAGTGCTGATCTTGAAGTGACTATTTTCAAACCGCCTGAGGAGCAGCTTTTGACCTCCACACTCTTTAATCATCATCATCAGGAACTTGTGGATAACCGTGGCAAAAAATCTAGGAGAGGAAGAAAATGCCAGCTTGAACTTGCCTGTGTGTCTCTTGCATGCCAGTGCCGCCTTCTGTCCAGGGTTTTTACAACTCACGCTTTGCAATCAACAGAAATTCTAACACTAGCTGTGAAAAACCTTCAGCTTTCCATCACCTTGGAGGGCCAGAACTGCCCTAACCTCACCAAAAGAGGAATAAACTGAGCCACAGAGTAGCTGTGGAATTTCCCAAAGCTGGATTTGGTGGCTGGTGGCAGAGTCAGTATTAAAGCACGGACTTTTCTGGCCCAAGTCATGATGGGCATATTTTGCTATCTGTTACCTAGTCCTTCCTGACTGGACCAAACTTTTCACAACGAGTCCTATCCCTCCTTAAAAAAACAAAACAAAACAAAACACTCGACAACCAACAACAAGAAACGTAGCTAGGTTCATATGACATACATATATATATACATATAGCTATCATTGTATGTGCTGCCCCAGTCAGGGTGTGGTTCCTCCGCAACCAAAGCTGATCCAAGCACCGACTGCTGCAACCCCACCTCTCCCTCCTTCACCAGC
Organism: Scopus umbretta; assembly: GCA_013400535.1. Lineage (NCBI taxonomy): Eukaryota > Metazoa > Chordata > Aves > Pelecaniformes > Scopidae > Scopus > Scopus umbretta. The sequence goes on along the minus strand of VZTL01034526.1, from coordinate 2,709 downwards.
TGCACATTTTTAACCCTTCCCAGGAGCTACAGATTGTGCAACCACCATTTCCTCCCTTTCCAAAACTGATTTAGGGAACTGATTCATTGAAATCCCACCCCACCAAATAAAAGAGGTCTTCGTCAGCTGCACTGCCTCGTTGAAGGAGCTTGCTGTGCTGCTGGAGACTGAGTGGTAGTGGATGCAAGTGGGGGGACAGGAACCTGCAGCTTGGGCAAAGAAGGAGGGGGGATTCAGATAGGCCTAAAGTGCCCTAAGACTGGATCCTTGGAGGTTTTTGGTAATCTGCACTACCTACACAAATGGCTGCACTCTCACAGTGTTCCCTACTACTGTTTTTTCCTTCCTTTTTTACTCTACTCTCTTTGTAAATGCAATGCAACAAGGGGAGAGGGAATTCACTAGAGTCTGTGAGACTGTCCTGCAGTTGGTTCCAAAATCATCCCCAAGGCAACTGTGGAGTGCCCAGGGCCACAGCATCCCCCCACATGGCTTTGCCTACCAGGGCTGCGCCATCACCTCCAGAAAGCAAGGGCCACATTTCTCCATTCTCTGTGCACGTCAGAGCTGTCATGCTCGTACAGAAAGTGCTTTTATCGGGATGACTGTGGAACATTTTTACATTGATATACTCATTGGAGGTTCACTTGCCACTGTTAATAACAGACCTCCATGGCTCATCATTAGTAAAAGCACAGAGAAGTCACAGGTCAGAGTCTCGTTCCACATGACATGCAGAGAGAGGAAAGAAAGAGTACTGCTTCAAAGCTACTGTCAATCCAAGGGATCAATTACATGCAAGTCACAGATCTTTCATACTGAGGTTCCCACACTAGGGGACTGTAGCACTGGGAAGTGCTTCGGTATTTTCCACCTCCCAGAAAAGAGCTGCCAAGAGATTTCAACTCAAACCAAAAATTACTAAATTGTTAAATTTACAAAATGACTGTGTTTACCAAGAGCAGCAGATGTTTAAAGGGAAGAAATTCAGGGTTTGGGGCAACGTCTAGAAACACGCAGAATACTCACACTGCTGCTGTGAAATCTGTAAACATCGTTGAGCGAGGAATCCACATGCCAATGCATGAAGTAGTAGCGATCACCTACAGAGAAAGGGAGGAGGGTTGCACAAAGGGCAGAGATAAAGCAGGTGCATGTGGATTTTCAGGGGAAATCTTATTTTCAACAATCAATTTCATCTCTTTTCCATGATAACTTACTGGAGCTGCAGCATTAATCCAAATTATGATTGACCTTTTGGAGGAGGGGATTTTCCTGTAGATATAGACCGCTTCCTCTATAAACACCAGATTGGCAATTAGTGTCATCAGAGTCAAGATTGCAAAGAGAAATCTTCCTGGTAGGTCAAGGCCTGCAGAGAGAGAAAAGAAAGCAGGCGGTTCTGATTTATTTCATAAACACTCCAAACATTTAATGTAAAGACACCATCTCTGAGGGGCTTCTTCGCCCTGTTCCTGCAAAGACTTGCACCCATCCTTAGCTATATAGATAGGCCATTGACTCCACAGGATGATTCAAATAGTGAAACTGAAGTTCATGAGTAAATCTTTCCAGGATCCACAGACAGCATATGGGAAGAATACGCCTCCATGTTCTCAAAGTAGTTATGCAAAAGTCCCCTTCAGAAAGGTGGAGTTCCAGGCCGGGTGTCCTTAGATGAATGTACACATGCAACAGAATTTAAATAAATACATAATACATTATAAATAAATACAGTAAATACATATTCTGGGAACTTTTCCAGGCAGACTACAGGCAAAAATGTATTTACTCAATATTAGTTCTTTGCTTCCACGTTCATAGGCATGTTTGTGCATAACTTCCTTAGGCATGCAAACTTTTTAGAGGCTCAGTGGAAGTTTGCGGGACACACAATGTAGGGATAAGCCCCTGATATATCTAATCTGAGATAAAACTTGATGCCTTCAACAAATACTTTTTTACTTCTCTCTTAAAGCTGGACAAGGATATCGATGTTTACCCGTGGCTGATGGATTTCATGTCTCCATTGACACTCGGTATGGATATCAACTTTTACCCACAGCTGACGGTTGAGGTGTATTTTCTCCCAAGGAAGGTGACAGAAGAAAGCACTGCAGTGGATTCATGCTTAATCTAGAAGTTCACGCTCATCACCGGTACTAACTCCCGCTGTGGCCGTAGCCTACCTAAAGGCGTACCGAGCAGTGCCTGCAAATTGAGCCTCTGCCCCAGCCTCTTTAACCTAACCTGCTCCAAAAAACCCCAGCACTTTCAGACTTGGCTGCAGGCAAAGCAGTCCCGCATCTCAGTGGACATCTCCACACCTCAGATCTCACCACTGCGGAGCCTGAGGCCAGGCACAGGTCTATGGACTGGTTCAGTGCTCGGCGCAGCAGGTACCGGGAGGCCCCAGCGCTCCTCACAGGGCACCCTTCCCCTCGCCGCCCAGCCTGTTCTCTCACATCACCGGGCATGACAGGGGCACGACAGGGGCAGGAGAAGGGGCACGGCAGGGCAGGACAGGACAGGGGCAGGAGAAGGGCCGGGGCAGGGGCCGGGGCAGAGGCACGGCAGGGCAGGGGCAGGAGAAGAGGCAGGAGAAGGGGCAGNCCGGGGGACGGGGCCGGGCGGGCGGCGCGCTGGGCCCGGCCTCCGCGCTGCTTCCTACTGCCCGGCGGCCGCGGGCACCGGCGGGGGGGGCAGTGC
>VZTL01034508.1:6889-28706 GCA_013400535.1 Scopus umbretta | reverse complement strand
AATTTGAACGTTTCTTATTACCAACCCTTGCGATTTTTTCTGGACCTGTTACAATACATTGATTTTTTTTTTTAATCTCCATTTTTGGTTATGATTATTTGATAATTTCAACTTTGATTTGAAAGAGTACCGTCTGTTTCTCAAATGTGATTCATGTGTCGGCATTACATCTTTCCTACGTATTCTTCCATACATAGTTTCCTGGCAGAATGTCAGGGGTTCTGCTCTCTGAACTAATTTGCTTGCTCTTTATTTTATGAGCCCCAAGAAGCAGTTCTGATGTATTTGAAGCTGATGACGGTAGATTGCTTGAACTGTGTTTGCCAGGCCCATAGGGAAAATAATTAGCTTGATCTTTTTATTGATTCAGGAATTAAGTCATTCCAGGTTTTTGTCATACTTCTTTATGTCAGTCCAGTTGTGGAAAACTCATGTTTCCTTTAAAAAGAAAGGAGGGTTCAGGCCTTCTGTGTGCCATGTGCTTCATCACAGTTTCTGGATGTTAATTTAAATAAATCTGGTCTATAGTGATAAATATGCCAGGTATCTGTTTAATGGGTAGGACTTAATGCCAAACCTGCGCTATCAGCAAAACCAGTAAACGTTATTTCTCTGAGTTCATATGGTACTATGTCTTACAAAAGCAAGAACCTGATAAAAGACCAGAGCATTGCAGTGCTAAGAGCCCCCAAGATAAGAAAAATTACTGAATAAAACTTTAAACAACATCCAGAGACACAGATTAAAGGATTTGCCTCAGCTATTTTAGGGGAAGTGGGCAATGGCAGCTGCAAAAGCACCAGCAGAGGTATGCCTTTCCTAGCAGAACTTGAGTTTTTCCTTTCATTGCTGAGAGTGGAATGCAGTATATGAATACAGCTGGGTGTCAGAGATCCCACACAGGTGGGTTTTGATGGAGCATCTTTCCCCTCGTTTCTTTTCCTGGAAACTTTAAGAATTGTAAGTGTACAGTAAAAAAATCATATGGGAATGATATTCCTCTAGCAATGCTCCCATAGACTTCTTGTAACTAAACCAAACACTTTCATTTAGATAATATAAAGTAATTTTACTTGCAATATATTTTTCATTCACTAGATGTCTTGGTGCTCTGTAATATTCTGGACATGGTATGATTCTTGGTAAACTGAGTCCTGAAAAAAAAAAACCTGAGACATAACTGGATTCTTCAATTTTTTGGAACCATACTTGTTAGCACAAAAATATTCCCACACATTTGAGAGTCTTTTCTGGATTTTAGTATCTGGAGTGTATTTCCTCATTGCTTGCTATGTGGTGAGGATGTGATTACATAATATGCCATATAGCACCGATTTTGCTTTTTAAGAAGGAATTGGTACTTTTTGAATCTGAATATATATATAGTGATTAATATTACTGCTCCCATTATCTTTAGGTTTTTATAATATGTAATTGTTCAGCTTGATTTAAATAATAAAAAGATTGCAAAACAAATAATGCAAAGAAAATACCAGTTTATCAGTGCATTAGGCAAACAGCAAGGAGTTTGACTCTAAAGACATTTTCAATATATTCTGTTTAGATGAAAGTGATGATAAAAATGAGTGGGATTTTTCTTTCATCTAGTTGAACTCTAGGTCCTCATGGATCTCTGGGTTCTCTTGTCATTGTTGGAAGCTCATTCTCCTCAACTGCTTTGAAAAGCAAATGTTTCATCTTTAGGAGGCAGCACATTGCATGCCTGGCAGGCCTTCTCTTGTGGAGTTGACTTCTTAACCCCCTAATCATATTTTCTTTATCTCTTATTTCTCCTCCTCCAACTAAGTCTTGATAGCACAGGCAGGTTACAGGAAGGTAAAGGAATATGAGGACTTACCTTTTCTCCTTGTATCACCAGACCAATATAAGGGAGGGGTGCAACAGTTAATGTACAGTCAGGAGGTATGAACCAGTTTGGTATCATCTTAACTACATGTATAACTAATACGGTTATGGGTTTCCTTTTGATTTATTCAGGAATGTAGTATGCTTCTTGGAGGCATTACATGTAAACTTTTTGTGTTGTTATATGTGCTTTCAACAAAACTTTTCCAGGCTTCTTCAGCCTTTTCAGGAGGCAACTCTTCAACGTTGCACGAGTTTCCTTTCATCACTTGCATAAATCTCAAATCTGTGTGTTTTAATCTAAAAAAAAGCATACAGAGTTGATATTTAATTAGATTGTCAGACATATGATTTTCACAAAATATTTCATTAAATGTTGTGGAAAAGTAAACTGTTATAGAAAGCAAGAATTTGACCTTACTGTTCTTTTATAATGCTGAATATTTATGACTGGCTAAAGTATTTACAAAGGAGCTAATCTGCACATTTTAAAGAGGTTCCAAAAATTAAAAGCAGCTGAGGAGAGCAGTTCAATATCTGGCAAAGGGTCTGGCTGTATTTTCCGAAGTATATCTCACATATATGATATACATGTGAAATACAGTAACTTCTAGTCTATGCCTTAGGTCTATGTGATGAAGATAAAATGTCAAATTCCATGTCTAAATTTTTACATTTGTCATTAGATTACAAATATTTAGGCTCCAGCTTGTAAAAACTTGAACACATTAACATAGGCATTAATTGTTCATCCTATTTTTAAAGATGTAAATCCTTATCTTGCATTGGCATCACTTGGAAGGATGCTCACTATCTTGAAGAATGAAAACCATGCTGTGGAGTTAGGTATCCAACCTCTGCCACACACATTCAGGTAACAGAGGGCAGGAGACACTTATGCCACTCAGCATTTTAGGGTTAGCCGAAGCTCTGCAGCATCCTCTGCTACTGTAGCTATACGTTGTAGCTTCCTGGAAGAGCTCAATGGTTGCGAAGCTCAGAAAACCCAGCTTAATGGAAACTTTTGAAAATGTTCTTTGGGTGCTTGCCGAGTTGATAGAACAAGCAAGAGGAAGCTACAAACCTGCGGCCCTTTATTGTGCTTCCCGAATTCTTGGGACTCTGTCAGCCTTCAGCTTTCCTTGTGGCTTGCTTTGTGCCTTTCTCACTGTCTTCTGGTTGTTTTCATGAACTAGGTACAAAAATCTGTAAAAGAACATTATTATTAAATATTATTAAAAGATTGTCTGAGTGAAAGGAAGGATTTCATCTTTGACATATCTGTAGGAAGAATTAACATGCGTGATTCTGAGATCCAAGTACCTCAGCAAAAGAGAGATTCACGTAAGAGACTGCAGGAGTCTGTTCTGACATTTTGCATTTTAGGGGAGCCAGATGCTCTGCAACAGGCCTGTCATTGAGGTTCTGCATTGCAAGTTCCCACTTGGGTCTGTTCTTCACAAGCTGATTAAGCTGCTACAGGGAAAAAAGCCTTATTCTGGATGATTTGGGTCTGAACAGCTGGACAATTCTACCACTTTACGTAAAAACAGGCACATCAGTAGGGCAAAAGAAAACTAGCCGTGAAAGGAGAGGACTGAGATACTGTTGTATGTATGAGCCAGTATTATTCCAGGATAGCTTTAGTAATCACAAAGCTGTCCTCAAATGCAGCTAACAAAGCCAAATGTTGACACAATATCATGTGTTTCTGCTCTGAGGAGTGCTGTATCTATTAGAAAAAAGCATAACTGTGTCCAATTTCAATACGTGTTTCTTGACCAGGCTAAGCCTGAGTTGTCTTTCCTTCCCTGACTCATCTTGTTTAGCGACATCCCATCCTGGACATGTATAAAGGTAGCGTGTTTTGTTTGTTAATAGGGTGTGTTACATGACTGTGATCTGCATTATTGTTAATTTTTAGTTCATAGGATACTGATATAATCAAAATTATTATGAAGAGTGGCACTATTATTTGTTGCCCTCTAGCAGTTATGAAAGTATCAGATGAATAGAGGAAAAATTTTCCAAATCATCCTATTTCTGTGACTGAAGACAGACAGATTTTTAAGACAGGAAACTAAGATTATTTTTAGAAAGAGAACTAGTTACAGGAGAACTAAAATATTTTGCTGAAATTAGAAATTACAGCTTTTAAAATCTTGTGTAGATAATAATTCAAAGTTCTGGAGGAAGACCCCTTTATTCAAGCTACTTTGAAGTAAGCTATAAATTAAACTTGAATGTTAAGAATTAAGGTTAAGCAGAGCTTTTCTGTGTTGTTACGTTTTGTAATTCATCAGGACTCGAAAGGGAGCAAATGATACAGCACAAGGGAGCTACCTCATTTTTGAAGATGAGGATGTTAGTTCAGTTTCCTCTTCCTGTTTATACAAGTGTTTGCGAGTAGCTCAGTGGTTTGATGGGATGGGAGAAGAGGCAGATGAAGAGATGTTTTTGGAAAGATCAGGATCATCCTTCATGTTATAGGACTGGGAGGATGTCAGAGCTGAAGGATTTCTGTCCCGATCATATTAAATAATTGGACTTTCCATTATAATTACTGACTTTAGAAGAAAGACATTGCAGTAACTGTTCTTTTTTTTTCCCTGCAGAGTTATGTTTCTGCAAAATAACATTTTGCGATGTTAAACTGAAAGCGTTATGAACGCTGCCAGCAGAAGGTACAGTACAAGATGGTGGAACAGTATATTGGTACTAACTGTCATCACCTACAGTCAGCCTGCTCTAAGTGCTATGCCTTCTTGTGTGAGCCACTCTTAGCTCTGTGTATTACACTTGAGGTTGTAACCAACAGAGAAGAAAGAAATCAGTGTTCTGGATGGGTGATGCTAAAACCCAAAAACGACACCCAGAAGTATCTCTGTTAACAGTCAGAAGCATCCAGTTTACTGACTTCCACAGATTTTAAACAAGGTCCTACAAAGAAAGGTATGTCTTTATGGTGATCCTGTTTTCTGAGGCCTGTGATTCTCAGTGATTCTGGACAGATGGGAGTTTGGATTCTGCCCAGCAGTATTTCTGGCAGGAGTTCACCTGAAGGAAGTAGTACAGCAAAGTATTGTCCTGTGCCAAAAACAACTGTTGTAACAGTTCATCCTCTGGCCACTCTACCCTATCTGTGTACAACAAGTGCTTCCATTTTTATGCTTGAATTCTTCATGCATTAAGAGACATTTTGCTGTTCTCCTTTCCTCTGTGGTCTGGCTGCCGCATCCCACCTTTATTGTCAAAACTGTTTATTTCAGATAACTGCCTAACATGCAGAGCATGGCAAGTTGTGCACAGTTTCAGTATCTTTTACCTATTGATTTGCCCTCCTCTGCCAGGATCTTTGGTAGCTTCTGCTGCGAGAGTCCTGTAAGCACGTGTATGCAGATAGGTATCTACTCAAGACCTAGAAGGAAGGAGAGACAAAACTATCTTACATAGTTCTTGTAATGCTTTTCTCTTTATTCATATGAAACTTTTTAATGCATTAAAGGTATGCTTAAAAAGAAAATCTTGTCTATGTCTATGCCAGCAGTAGAAGGACCTTCAACTAGAACGGTACCAGGGTTTCATTGTACGTGTGTCGCATAAAGGCTGTAGGTAGCAGGAGTGGAGTTAGTTGGCAACCAAGTTTACTCTTCTGACTGTGTGCCTCTCTGGGAGGCCAAAGGTGTTAGAAGTTTTTCCCGCAGGGAGGAAAGCATGCCTGTGGATTGAGTAGTCTCTAAAATGATCCTGTTCATTTACAAAGAAAGTAGGACAATCAGTTTCCCTGAAAAAGAGGATAGGAATAATAACAAAAGGTTTCCTTGCTTTCAGCTGTCACCCTCATTCAGCTAGCACCAGACCCAGCAACTTTCTCAAAGTTTTTTCCCTTTTATTCACACTATCAAGACTTCAACAGCTGCCTAGACGTCATTGTCTTTGATGCGTCTGTCCTTCTCCCCAGTGCTTTTTCCTTTCCTGGTGTCACAGTTGCACATCCTGTTAAAAATATTTCCCAGGAAACTCCTCTATTAATTCCTGAGCAAACCAGAATATGCTTTCTTTGTGGTGTAGGTGATGTGTCTGCAGTTTGGTTTTGTGCCAGGCCATCTCAAACATTTAGGTTGGATAGAGGGTAGCATTTACACTCGTAGTTTGTACAGACATTTAACTCAGCTCGTAACAGTAACAGCTACTGAGCATCCTGACTGACTGTATATGCAACTTGGATAGCTGTGGCCATTATCCCCATGCTGCCATAGCTTTGTTGCCTGAAGTTACTGTTTATTGACATATCACGGCTTCTTTGTTTATCTTGACAAATATTACTATTTCTTGTCAGTAAGTATCCTGGTGGCATTGTGGTCTGCATATGGGTATATATGAAGGGCTCTGGTCATCTTTGTCAGGAGCAACATAATCTGCATTGTAGGTTACCAGGATTACACATGCTCAGGTTCTACAGGGATGATCTGAGTGTAATTGATAGACATTATCACTTGATTTAAGGGCTGGGTGCAGATCTGAGCAGAGTGATAAAATCCCTATAAGAAACTTCTTGTTGAAGTTGTGTTGCCTGTATACTTTAAATAAAAGTTTTTGAACTGCTAGTTTCAGGCCAGATGGAATAATTCTGCATTTCAAAGATGTTTAGAACAGGAAATTTGCTAGAACACCTTCCTTTTTGAGGTGAAAACATGATAGGAGAAAGAAGGAATGCCTGCAGCCATTGAAACTGCCTGCTGAACTGATTTTGACCATATAAGCTAATAAAGTTCAACTGTGACCTTGTTTAAGCTTATTCCAAAAGTGAAGTCATTTCTGGCATCTAAAGCAAGTCCTTGAAGCTTTAAAATCATGGCTCTGTAAACTGGGTTCTTCTGCATTACAAATAAACTATTAGTATGCACAATTTAAGACGTGAATATGGGCTGCTTTTGCTTCAACCCATATGCACAGTTCAGAAGGTCAGGCATTACCACAGTATCTCTCCTGTTATTTTAGGGCTCTCATGTGTTATGGTTGGCCCTGATCACATGGCATTTGGTTTCAGTTATTTTTCCATGGGTTTGGCTTTTAAGAATAGACACATTTCAAGAAAAATCCAACAAGTTGTAAAGTTCACAAAGGCTGAGGACTCTGCTTTTAGACTGGAGCAGTTGAAAGGAGATAAGCATCTTGTTCTAAGGACTGTGACTGTTTAATCTAAATGTAGTGTATCTAAGTTACGGGTAATGGAGAGAGCAAAACTTCATGTGGGTTATGGGTAGCGGAGAGGCAAAAAGAAAATGGAGGCAGATAGTGTTGCAGTAGCCCTTAGCAGCTTTCTTACTTACACCAAGTGTTGCTAAAGTACTTGAAATTTAGAGGCACACAGAGCCAAAAGTGGAGAAACAGTGCTCGTTGTTGAAGTAAAGTCCAGTAATTAGTTTGATAAATAATACAAGGAGTGGAAAAGGGATTCCCTTCTGGTGAAAATGCTGACCCTTTGATCCCCAGCTGTGGCTCATCATTTAAACTGGTGTTTTTCTTGTTTCTGTGGTTTTTACTGTAAGAAGTTTTTCCTAACCTCTGTGTAAAGACCTGTACAGCAAATGTAGGCACCCTTTGTTTAAAGAGTGCCTGGGGGGTAGAGTAAAAATTCCAAGGACTGCATTTCAAAATGTATGTGGCTGTTTAAATTATCAAATACTAGTAGTATTAAAAGGAGTGTGTGTCTCCTCTGTCATCTCAGTACTGAAAGTTTGCCTCGGGGCTTACAGACTGGCCATCTAAATGATGTGGTAAGATTTTCAAAACCAGGCACTGCTTAATACTTTAGAAAATTTGTTTGCCTCAGAGTCATTCCTAAAAATGCTTTTGAAAATAGCATGAAATGCCAGCATGAAAGAAGTGCATTTTGTGTAGCTGAGGATTGGTAGAGACTCTAGCTGCTGATGTAGAAATATTAGAAGGCAAGGGAGGCCTGAAGGAATGTGTGCTTAGGTCTTTCAGTCGTAAAGAATAGTGTTATATACTCATAAATCCAGAGAGCACGCAATGGTATAAGGAACTGTGGATGTGGAGTCCTGAAAGACTGGTGAATGTGGCAGGCTTTATTTAAGCTTTTCAGACTCTGCAAACAAACCACTCAACAGAAAGTTTGATGCTGCAGTCCTAACACTCATGGTTGGTTTGCATCTCACAGGAATGCGCCCGAAGGTTGATGCAAGACTCAAATGCCTCATGAGAAGCTACAGAATAAGATGATGGCAAGGATCTATCTTTCCACTATCTTCTACACCTCCTAGAGTACTTGTTGCTCATGCTACAGGAAAGGTGTGTTCTTAACTTACTTTGACTCTTCTGGTGTAACTAACCTTGTTTAAATACACGTGACAATATCAAGAGCTCAGATTTGGGTTTGTTGCAAAATTTGCCTCTTTTGTCACTGTTACTCTAATCCAAATTTAAATTTGATGCAAGAATGCACTATTTCGGTAATGGAGATTTACCATACTTGCAGGAGTTTGGATGTGTGAAGATTGAGGTTTGCAATACTAATAACATAATTTTTTTGAAGACATCTGACATCATCTGCATTTTTTCTGCATGCTTGTCTTAAAATTGCTAGAGTAGCTGTACAGTTAAACATAATATAACTTCTGCTCCAGAGAAGGGCACAACAGAAATAAAGCAATACATCTACTGTAGTATCTCTGGCTTCTCTCATGGCAGCATCAGACTGAAAGGAGAGATTAAAAAGTTGATTTTCTGGTGGAATACAGAGACATACTCTTACTTCTTTTTACATTAACAACAACTTTGATGCGTTCCTTATCAATTCTCAGTTCTAACTGTTGCTCACTGGAGTTGTGTCACCATCAGAGGGAATTTTTTGAGTGAAAATCAGAAGCATGTGTTGAATAGTTTAGTGGAGTAACAGGACCTCATCTGCTATGGCACTGGAAGAGTACTGCCATAAAACCAAATGCACCACTATTCAATGAGCAGTAGCTGCACTATTTGAATAATACTGGTTAGCTTTACAGTGAAGTGAGGATTAAAACTGGGAACATAATTATTTCCTTGCTCTCTAAGGAAAGGAAAGTAAGAACCAAGACTCCAAAAAGGAACAAGAATGTCTTTTTTCTGATTATTTTTTTTTATTTCTACATAGTGTTGCCTAGTTCAACAAGGACTCAGTTGACCGACTTAACTGAGGCCCCATTAAAATGGATTTTACTCTGGGTCACCTAGAGTTTAAGAAGTTCAGGAAGACAGCAGAAGAAATATTTTTCTGTGTGCTTTCAGCATGCCTCTGCAGGGGCTCTGCAGCAAATGAGCTATTGTGTGTGAAGGGCCAGATCTCTTGGACAGACCCAGTTAACCTGGGAGGGGAGAGGGGAACCTTGTCGTTAGTGGCAGGAAACCTATTATTTATTATCAGTCAAAACTAAAAAGTATGTGCAAGTGTCCAGAGAGAACAAGGATGTAAAAGTAGCATCACGTTCATTAAAAAGTATCTATCCTCCACTCTTTCCTGCTTAACAGTATGAAAGTATTAAGACCCTTTCTCTTGTTTTCTCCGGTGTATTTTGCTAACCTGCGCAGCTTCCAAATAATTTTTTTCCTCTGTCCTCATGATTCTTCTTCACCTTAAGAAAACTCCACCAAAAATCGAACACACAAAGACAAGAGGTGAAAAGAAATACCATCCTGTTTTCTCACAGCCTTCTTCAATTTCTGGAATATGTACCTATGTAGCTAGTTTCCTTAAATTGAAGGGAACTTTCATTTGTCTAGTGTATATTTGCAGTGGATGAGTATTCTGAGGAATAAAAGCAACTTGAATTCATAGAAGACGCCACTGAATTTTAGACTTTGTTCTTGACCAGGAACCACTTTGAGGTGGTCCCTCTTGTAATATGATTGAGGCACGAGGGGTATTTTGCTGGAGGTTTTACTTAAGCCTCAGTAAGGTAGTGAGCTTATTCAGACTACAGTAAGCAATGGTCACAAGTACACAGCACGAGGCCTCACAGTGTGGTTCAGCTGGACTTCGAAAATCTGGAATTTGGATAACTAATACATATTCTCAGCTCTGGTCTCCTTCAAGATGGTGGTTGTAGATATTGCTATAGAGGCAGGATGTCTGAAATACTTGAATATTGGGGATTTTAAAGGTCAATTTGACTGTAGGTATTGAATATCTATCTAAAGATTCAGGTTTTGAAGTATTTAAAATTGTAGCTATTTTAAGATTTAGTGTGAGGTGTTCTATAGACACAATCATCTTTTGAGTTATGTTCAGAAAAGAAGAGAATTTTCCCTTTTCTATGTAGAGGAGAGAAAACATTAGGGCTAAATATAATTGGCCAAATTAAGAATTAGGTTTAAACTTCTGGTGTCTTGGGATTTTCAGGTTAACAAGGGACCAGCAGGCACCAGTACATTTCAGAGCTGTCTTCAGCTGGCTCTGAAATATGCTGGGAAAGTATACAAATTCAGTGTTAAAATTTGGAATGATTCATTTAATTTCTAGAAGTTGTGTTGTACAGCTGCTCAGGCTCTGTAACTTTAAGGGTACATCTAACATGGGAATCGGTGCTCAGAGCGAGTGCCTTCCGTGACTCAGGCTTTGTTTAGGTCTGGTATGGCAAGGGACATAGAAACGCTACCACAGAGCACGGTGCCTGCCGTGCCAGGCCTGAACAGAGTCCCCTGTGCTAGAAATAGAGTCATGGGAATGGCAGTGTTGTTTTATTCTTTTGTCTTGTATGAACCACGGACTGTTGCTGGTCAGAAATTTTCTGACAGAATGAGTCAATTCACTGAACTGGAATTGTTGCCAAGAAAGATTCAGCTAGCTGAGTCTCCTGCTTAGAAGGGGTTTTTTTGGGTTAAAAAAAAAAAAAGGCCCTTTGACGTTTTCTCTTTTGTCTATTCCAGTGTTGAAATGCTGCTTTCGCTCAGATAAAGGAGGTCAAAATCTGAAGGAAATGTTTCAAAAGCGTAGAAAGCAAAGCTGCTCTCTCCAGCCGATCTGTTCTGCATATGCTTCGTCTGCGGACATTTTTCCCTCTGAATGTTCAGTTCCTTTTGTGGTAAGGAAAAATGTTTGAGTTCTGAGTTCTTAAACGCTGACAGGTTAGGAAAACTGTTTCCCTTGCTGCTCCCCCTGTAACTGTGCAGCCCTTGTTCGAGGGCTGATCGCGCTGGGCCCGCAGCCAGGACCCAGGCGATCCGGTGGGGCTCTGGCTGGCAGCATGGCTGACAAAGGAGCTGCTCTGAGATGCCTTTGTTTTGCTGTCATCAATGTCCCATTGTTTGCCAGGATAATTGGCCAGTTAATCCTAACTGGTAGGATAATTATATAAAGCTCATGCCCAGTGTAAACAGGAAACAATATACTTGCCTTATCTTTGCCAGGCATTAAGTTCCTTGGACTCCTATCAGCCTTCCAGGATTTGCCTTCAATTGTTTACTGCTAGGCAATATCGGGTGACAAATTAATATCAGGGACATGGGATCAAATCCTAATCTCCCTTATTATTCAGGTGAAGTCCCTGGTTTTAGGGCTTAATTTTACTGGATCTAGGGATTACCCCTAGTTAGATTGTGTCCTATACCTATAGGCATCCAGCTGTTTTTTTCTAACTTTGAAACAAATAGTTCCAAAAGTTCATGCTTTAACAAGCCCTTTCTCAGTCATAATAGTAGTTCTGCTACTGTGAAAAGGTAAAGTGTAAGTTTTTTTTATACCCACAGTAAAGAGGAGAATTACTGAGTAGTAATACAGATCACTGTATTTTAACCCCTGAGATTTAGGAACAGGTTTTGCTTTGCATTCTCCTGTTGAATATTGGCACCTTACAGCATGAATGGGGCCATTTGCTTCAGTGGGACTGTTTGTACTGGTGAGCATATCAACATGTGGCTCATGATAATAACTGTTTCAACTACTACTGTCTGCAAACTGCTAAGATATTTGTGAAAAATTGGACTGGGAAGACAAAAAAAGTCGCAATTTTGTTTTCAAAGTCATGAGTAGCACAGAACCACATGAGTACATATAGTATGGTCAGATATTGACCTAAATCTGATGAGCTAAGGGGATGCAGTGAATGCTGTCTGTGTACCTTTCCTGCTGCCAGTTCCTTTGCTCCACAAAATTTCTTGTATTTCCTAGTCTTGCTAACCTCCAGGTAATTTCCATGCTGGAAGGACTAGTGGTAAATCGGGCTCTGAATAATAACATTTCACCACTGGGTTCTCTAGCTTTGAGAGTGGACCCCTGCACACTGTGATTTAGGTGCTTGTAATGTGCACAAGGTCACTGATGTTTCTTTACTCCAGTTCTCCCACTACAGGTTTTGTGTTGGGTGGAGTTGAGCCAATGTTGGAAGTGGCAGGAACATTCCCTAGGGGGCATTAATTTAATTTGCCTGCATTTACCACTTACCTTAATGGGAAAGGCATGTCAAAAAAAGCTGAAGAAAAGGCTGTTTTAAAGGGGTATGTATAACTTCCTAAATGACCTGATATGTTAGGAAAGACTTGTGAGTAGTGTAGGAACGCGTCCTTCTGTCCTCAAACACTCTCTCCTTTCCCTTCCAGGTAACATCTTGTGGATCCAGAGAGAGAACTCCACTGTGTTAACATTTATTAGTTTTGGGTTTTGTTAACTGTGTTATCCCCTGGTCCATCTGAATTTCTAGATGGAAGCTCTGTATGGTGCTTCATACTGTGCAACTTGTTTGTTCCTGTAAACCTTTCTGCCACCTTTTAACCATCAAAATTCTGATTTGTCAAGTCACCTTAGAAAAGTCCAAAAGTGCGTTCTGGAAAATCAGTGAATCCACATTCCTCTCATCCGTCTTTTTGAGGATTTTCTTTACATGACAAACAGCTTTTGAAATTTGTAGTACTGGGCAGGCCAACAAATCAGATCAACACCTTTTGTCATTTGGCTCATTCCCAATCACTGTTGAGAAACCAAGAGTGTGAACTGCTACCTGTTTGGTAACTTTCTGAAATAAGACGGATTTTGGAAGAAGTGAAGGGGTTTTTTTAACCAGCAGCTCAACTCCAGTGAAACACCACCTGTCAGGCAGGTTTCTAATGGACTCTGGCCTCATTCTCTTTGTCTGTCTTCTCCATGACCAGGTCACTGAACAATGACCTTCCCCAAGCTGTAGAAGCTGCATCTCCAGGGATGCCCAGGAGACAGGAGCTTAGAAGCCCATGGCCTGGGCTGGGTCCACGGTCCCAGCAGAAGCAGTAAGGGAATGAGGGGGTCCAGAAACTTCTAATGGCCACTGAGCAGCTCTGAAATGCTATTTTGTTAAAGCATCTGAGTTCCTAGGCCAGCAGGCAACAAAACTGCATGTAACAATTTTGTAACAATTGTAACAATTGTAACAATTACAACAAAAGTAACAATTTTGTTTTAGAAAACAAATGCTATGTCACCATATGTATGTACTTCATCAGATTTCTGGAAAATTTCAAAAAAAAAATTGCTGTAAATTGAAAGTCTTGAATTTCAAAGACATGCAGCAAAAACTAAGTGGGGAAAAATAGTGCAAGAAGCACTTTAACTTAAATTTCTGAAGTAGAATTTGCTATGCTAGTTTATGGTTAATACTAGGATTTGTCATCTTATTCAGCCCACATACTTTTTCTCATTCAAATCTTTGAATAAATGAAATTAAATGTTCAGTTACCATAACTTCTGAGAAGGATACACAGTAAATTAAAGCTATCAATTTCACAATATCTGCTGTTATCAGTTTCCTTGCTTTTCCCTTTCTGCTCTTTGTCTTTTCTGTTACTGTGCTTGTTCTGTGAACATGCAACCTGCTCTGTACAAGCTCAACATCAGTCGAAAGACATTAGCTCTGACAGTGCTATATCTGCAAACCTTCCCCCATATGAATGCGACTGTCGTGGCATTCTGGGAAAGAACAAGTGGTTTCTGAAGACCTTATTTAGGGCTCCTCAATGAAAAAAACTATTTTAGCAGTGAACAGGGAACCAGAAAAGATGTTGAACAATATCCCGAGCTATGTCCAGCTCTTCCTGCCAGCAAGGGTAGGTCTGAATTTACATCCCCTGGCACTGTGTTCACACCTACACAGCGCAATGATACAGCAGGAAAATAAGCTTGGCTGTTTTGCCTCATGGATGGCTTTCAAATTTGGCTCAGAAAGATGCGATGTGGAGCCTTATAAATAGAGCTGGATTGCGTCTGACTGCAGTCACTGGTGGAACAACTGCTCTTTCCTGATCTGCAGCCATAGTTGGAATTTTCAACTGCTGATTGCTGATGGAGTTGCTCTCTCGATGCAACTGTTTAAGGATTGTTTTCCATGCTGATGTTCTTGGGTTCAAGCCCTCAACTAGGAGTCAGACGATGAATGTTTGAGAGGAAGGAAGAACCTGTTGTGCTAGTGCTGTAGTTGCATGCAGAAGATGTAGGTTCAAATTCTGGCTTTGCTACGGATTTCCTATGTGACCCTGCACAAACATCCCGGTGCATCAGTTGCCATAGCAAAACAGAGCTATCACTTCCTTCCTTCCACTGCCTGTCTCCCATACAAGCTTTTGAGGACAAACATTTTTACTTACGATTTCACAGAACAGCACTTGATGCAGTACGACCCTGACTTTTGGCTGGGGCCATTAGCTGCCTCCATGTTACCAGTAATAAATAAAAAACAAAGCAGCCTTGTTCTCCAGCAGTGACAGCCCTGGACTGCTGTCCAGGCAAGCCTGATCAGAAGCATATGCACTGTCTAAAAAGTATTTTATTACCAATTCCCTGGTTCATCTAGCCTTCCAGTTATTCTCATGTAAAGAAACAGCCAGTGCCAAAAGCCACGAGTGAAGCCGTAGCTTCCTCCCTTCACTTCTTGAACGGGGCATGGAGAAGTAGCAGCTGCTCTTCATGTTCTGGCATCATGTTGATGCCAAAGTCCCCCTCATAAGGGTGGTCCCCAAGGGGTGGAACTGGCACCAGCAGCCAGACCAGCATCTCTTCCTTTGGCGTGTGCTAACAGATGTGGCAGAAGGCTCATCCTGACCTGCATCTCTGGTGGAGGATTTACAGAATCAGCCACATGCTGGGAGTCATCTGCAAGGCAGCGATGACTTGGGATCATCTCTTGTGATGCTGCCCTGAACGCTGCTTTGGGCATCAGCCGCCAGTGCATTTCCCATGAGGTAGGTGTCAGAGTCTGTAATGTTTTCAACTGCTACAGAAAAACAGCCTTAAAAATATGATCACATATTTATCTGGAAAAGAGCTTTAAAAACAGAGTGTTATGGGCAAGTCTTTCCAGCCACCAGCCTCTGAGAGTGGAAAATGGCAACTGACCCATTAATCCGCATAAGTAGCTCGGGCCTGGAAGTGGATGACAACGTCCTGCAATCTGAGGAAACTATGTAGGAAGAGCTTTGCCTAAGAAACATGTTAGCAATGTCTGTACTGGGCAAGCGCACTCTTGTTAAACTGCTTACTTCTATGGAAGGTTGCAGGGGTCTCTGGGACTTTTGCGGTGCATAATGCAAAGCTTTGAAAGATTTATAGTAGTTGGGGAGTAGAAAGGGAGTAGTTATGTTGGTGTGGCGATGCCTTAGCAAATACACTTCATTGTAAACAAGCCCTGGGGCAGCTACTGCTGGTATCGGAGTGGTGTCTCCTAATGGCATGGTGGGATGCTAACAGAACAGTAATTCACAGGGAGGAGTGCCCTCTGCAAAATTACAATGTCTCCCTTTTAAGCTCCTGGTATGTTTCTGGAGGTTTTCATCAGCCAAACATTGGCTCAACATTGTTTATCCTAACTGAGGAGACCACAGCTTGAAGTGATTGTAGGCCATTAGAGTTATAGTGAAGGGGAATATTTTAGGCACATTTGGGGACTTGACTAAGGAGGCAACACTTTGATCAGGTTCCAAGAAGAGCATATAAAAAACCCCTTTTTGATTAAAATGAATTTCAATTCCTACAGTAAGGTGAGAGAGGGAGGGAAAAATGCTTGCTAAAGTAATTCCTGTCAGATACTTCTTCTTCATCTCTGACCTGCCCATTTCCTTGTCTTTTCCAGTGGGTAGAAGATTTCTTGCCCCTGCCGTCTGCCTGTGAACTTACCACATCAGTGACATTCCCTCTCAACTTTCATCCATTTTCCTCCATTTTCAGTTCTTGTCCTCCTTTTTCTTTCTGTTTCTTGTCCCTTTCTCCCTCACCCTCTATATCCATCATCACATTGTTTATTTGTGATTCTTCCCCCTCCCCAAATGCAGGGGAATGCTTTCCACTTTGGTCATTTTGAATCTACCTGAGAATGAGTACAGTCTCATAAATGAGTAGTACTCTGAAGCGTTTGGTGTGTTCTCATGGTTCCCGTTATTTAGGGTTTCTGTAAAGGTTGTTGAAGGTCACTTCAGTGCCTGAACATTTGTGACTTAGGTACAAAAGGTTGTCAATTGGTCAAGCTCATCTGACTCTAAAAATCATATTGTGAAAGGTCTTTGTAGGATCCGTGGCAAACATATACTTGCCACAGCTCTTAGAGCTGTGGTTGTCAAAAGTGCCATGCATTAATGCGGAGTCCAGAAACTGTAGGAAGAGCAGGTAAGGGTGTAGTCACATGACAGCAAAGCAGGAAAGCAGTATATGCAACTTGGTTCTTAGCTGATCTTGACAATCAGCAAACCATACAGGTTGTCTGGGGATATTCCTTCGTCTTTCACAAGAAGAAACTAAGTTTTGTGTTTAAATGTTAGATAAATACTTGCAGGAGAGTATGTCTATTTGTTTGTCTTGACAAATACTAACCAGCTTCCTGAGGAAGAGCTCTTACTTCCAAACAAGCACCAAGGACAACTTTCCTTATTCCCAAAGAGAGACATTTAACAATACATTAATATTTACAAGATGGGAATCACTCTGAAGTGAGAAGAATTAAATTTGTTGCCCATCCATGGGAGGATACTTTTCAGCTTTGAATGTTTTGCTATAAGATGAGATATATGACTTTTTATAAGGAAAGTTGTCAGTTAACACTGGATCAGTGGTAATTTTATTAGCCTCAGAATCATCCAGTATTATTTGGAAGAATCTGCTTCATTTTCTATCTGCACATCTGCGTAGCAGCTGCAGGCACATACTTCCCAGGGGCTCAGTCTAATTTGTAGAATTACAGGGGTTGTGTCTGGCTATAGAAAAAATCTATTAGTGTTGCTCATGTTGAAAATTTAGGCTTGATGCCTTCCACATGTTTTTTTGTTTTGTTTTGTTAGTCGTCTTCTGGGTCCGTAATTAACCCTTTGGAGAAATTTCTCTTAAAGCAAGGTAACTATTGTGTTGTCTAATTCCTGGTTAACTGTTTTCAGGAGGCCACAGTTTTGTACGGTGTTCTCTTTGAGTTTCTAACAACAGTGTCAGATGAACCGTGAACTCAGTTGGATTTTTTCCTCTCTCCCTCTTTCTCTCTCTTTTAATTGCATACAGAAATCAATTTCTCCATTCCTGGAAAGCAGCCACTCTCACAGAAATAGCAGTTGACAGAAGAAGTTTGTACGAAGCACACAGAGAAGAATCTATCAGCCAAATTAAAACCTGAGGATACTTTTGGATGGCAGAGTGACATTGGCCAGATTTTAATTTGGTCAAAACACCAAACACAAGGCTTCCCTGCAATATTTACCAGCCTCCAGCAGCAGCCTGCACCTCCTGCCGCAGAGAGGTATGAGGCTCTATACTTTGACCACAGTAAATCAGTAGTGGCAGGGTCAGTCCTGCAGGCAGCTATGTGCAGATGGATTCCTTGCTTCTCTGTTTTAGTCCAACTGAAATCTACCATATGTTTATGTTCTGCAAGTGAAAAGCATCAGAAAACAAACAAACCAAAACAAACCCACTTTTCCATTTCTGAACTTTTGGACAATATATCTGTTGTCTGGGGTCTGACTGACTGGGGCTTCTTGCCAGAGTGGAACCTCATAGAGAAAAGTGCCACCTACTGAATAACCACTACCACATCCTCCCCTCTTCCTTTTCTGTCTGCTGTCTGAACACCGCGATAGCTCAGCTCATCCCCTCCAATGAAAGCTGACAGCTTCACCTCAGACCTGTTCTGCACTTGGAGGAGCCCTCAAGGTGAATTTTCAAGTGGGAAAAACATTGCCCTTTTGTGTGAGCTGGGAGGTATTGCTCTGTCGTCTTGCGGAAAGAGAAATGAGGTGTTTTTAAAACTATTTTGCTTAAGATTGGGATTTGCTACTGGAAAAGAAATCTCAGCTGAGAAGAATGCACTTACTTTTTGTCAAGCTAGCTCTAAAAACAGCAGTTTGTAAATGTAAGCCAATTCTTTTCCTTTTAGATATGCTCCTTACTAATCTGTGTTGATCTCAGTTTTTATGATACCTTCACAGTGCCTTATTTAACTCCTGCTGCAGGGCCTGGGTTCACTGGAAGAGCCATGTCTTTCATGCCAGATTATGGCCGCACAACACGGTTTGCATCACAGAAATCTTATCATGATGGAAAACGTAGTCCATGGAGAAGTTTGGTGCAAAGCACAGAAATGGGATGCAGGCAGACTTCATGAGATGCTGTGAAAGCTCAATGGCAAATAGCCCAAAGAAAAGATTTTAACATTTCCCAGTATTTTGAGTGGTAAATGTCTTTGTGGGGAAAAAAAAAAAATCTCAGTATTTTAATTGTTCTTCCTTTATTTGAAAAGTCAAAAGAATATATATTCTTTACCTATGAGATCAGATTTATAGCTTTTGAAGGCTGTCTTTGAATGGCGGTTTTTGAATGGAACATTGTAAGGAGGCCATTTAAAGTGAAAGTATATTGTCCATAAGTGTTATGCAGTTGAAGGGAAAGGTGTTAAGACATTGTCTATATGACAAGCAGCTATGCATCATTGAATTTATTATTATATCCAGACCTTCTGTGACCATGCCCCATATACACTTCCTGTAAGGAATATAGAGAATTTTTGTATTTTGCAGTTAAAAGAGGCTTCGTAATCTTTATATCTAGCTATCTGACTCTTGCTCCATATTTTCATGTCCTCTTTCTTACTTTCTCTTCCATTCTTGAACCACACAGACATACGTGTAAAAGAATTAACCATTTTATTTTAAGTTTATTGATCTTGCAGTAACCATTTGAAGAGATAACTACTCAATCACAACAACTTGTTTCTGGAATAGCCGTTTAAACTTAAGGAAGGAAGGAACAAATTATTTTGATTTTATCACAAAGTTCATTATTTCCAGTCAGCTTTCTACTCAGTGTGCTATAGCTAGTGAATTGTTCAAGAGATTATTAAGAAGATGATTTACCTACTTTTTATGGGAACAGGATTTATAATTTGATAATCTAAGCAATTTGATAATGAATTTCAAGTACAAAGGCAATTTCAAGAAAATACTGTTCATTAACCATATGCGGACTAATGATACCTGACATTCATCTGAAATTTGTTGCACAAGATCCAAGTGCACTTTAGCCACCATTACCATACTGTTCCTGCTGAAATAATTGATTAAATTCCCATAATCTTCAGTGGAGCCAAGAATTCGTCCTCACCTGGGGTCTTTAAGCCCTCTTGCTCTTTCTCTCCTTAACATCTGCCCTCTCCCTTTCTCTCTTTCACCCTCAATTCCCCAATCTGTGTTTACGGACTTACTACATCCCTTGTTAAAATGCAGCTATTCCTGTTCGGCAGCTTGCAGCAGTGTAACATAAACAAATGAAGAAAAACATAGGAATGGGGTATCAAATATCGTAGGTGGCCTTAAAACTTTGTTTTTAACATTTAAAGTGGTATTCAACCGTATTTTGATATTTAAAATTACACCACCTTGTCTTCGCATGTGCTCTTTCTTCAAAGCCATAGATTTATTTCTGACTAACTGAGCTAATACTGTGAGAATTGCTCAAGTGCTTGAACACACATGTTGGCAGGTGCAGCTAGAAGCTTACCACAACGTAGGCAGGCACATACAATGGAGTCAAGGCTCTTTCGCCTACAGTTCAGGGTAGTTTTGTCATTGATTTAGGTAACAAAAACATCAGTTCCAGTGAAATAAATGCAAGATGACTAATCGCATTTTCCTGTTCCTTGTTTACCTTTCATTCATTATCTCTTCTTTAACTATGAGCTCATTATTTTTTATTCCTTCAGCTGACTTTGCGCAAAAGAATTATATTCTCACATGCTGTGTAACTGTCTGTTTGCTCTGGCAAGTTATGTCGTTTTGCCTTTCAGGGGCCTGCCGTGATATTATGCAAACATGTCTGTTCATTTGCTACACCATTTTGGTTACCACTTCAGCCATGTTCTCTGTTCCAGCTTTCACATCTGTATTTCTAACTGTGTAATGTCCAGACTCGAGCCAACTCCATAGCTATTTGGAGAACTTCAAAACGAAAGGAAAAGATTAATGGTCATTTAATAACCTGTGAGCAAAACTCTCTACTTTGGTTGTCTTCATTGTTTAACATTAGTTGATGTATGTGCAAAAGAAAAAATGAAGTAATGGGAACAAACTCAACTAAGTCAGTAGATGTTTGGAAGTCAGATGCTTTTTTGGTTTAGCGAGAGCCGGGAAAAGTAGCAGATCTGTGGGAAACGTGAAAATATGTGCATTAAAGCAAAGGGAGTCTCCATTGGTCAGCTTTACTAAAATACACTGGTAGATTGTGCAGTACTACTTTTGTGGTCTGAAAAGCAAATAAACATTGGGTCACATTCTTAGTACGTGCCTGTAAGCATAGGTCCTTGAAGTCAATGAGGTTAGCTAAAATCTGTCCTTGCATACAAATGAAAATGGTGATGATAGGCCATTTTTTATGACTGCAGAGGTCAGACTCAGGTTTCTGTGCTGTCACTAGTAAGTACCTACTGCCATTCAGCAGTATGAATAAAGTAATACAGGTTGCATACATTATAATAATTATGCTATGGATACTTTTTCTGCTATCATATGAACAGTAACATTGCTTGACTTTTACTTTCCTTTTTTATTTCCTTTCCTTTTTTTTTTTTTTTTTTTTCTTACTGCTAACAGCAAACTACATAAATGGATGGCTTCTGCTAAACTTGCACTCCTGCAAAACTCAGCCCCTGGAATAGACTGCCCTGAACCCTGCACCGGCTGAGGTTGAGTACTGTTTCTAGAGAGCTCTCCAGTGATGGGCGCCTGTAAAATTGTGGGTTAGGAAAAGTAACATCACTTGTAAGCATACAACAGAAATAGAAGAAAAGGTTGCTGTTTGGCTTTGTGCCAAGCCATCGCTAAGTACTATGATGCTTCAAGACGTTTTTAAGGAAGTATCTTTTTCTAGCTGATTTTGAAAACAGAAAATTCAAAGGAGCTTAAGGCTTGTTGGGGCAAATTTTCATATTGGCCACACGGTACCGTGTAAGTCAGGAATAACTCGACTGAAGAAAACAGGGCTATCGTAGGAGGTGTCTCATTTTGGTTTTGCAGTGTTGTATTTGCTAGTAGAAAACACATACTTAAAAATAAATTTTGCAGTGGCTTTATTTCCATTAAGATGCACAAGAACATGAATTTTGTGTGTTCTATTTTTTCTTTTTGAGTACTTCACTGTGGGACAAGCCATACAATTTCTTGAAGTGAAACAGTGCTCAGGGAATTTTCACAAGCCCCACAGGGACTGCTATATCAGTGTGCCAGGGAAGGGGTAAGAAACATTTTTGTTCAAGGTAAACATTTATGACATCAGGAAACATTAGTTGAAAATTTAGTCAAATTATTTAAACTACGTGGCCTCATGAACTAAAAGTCGTTGAAGAAATGAGAATTTTAGAACTAAATAGAAGAATATAGCATTCTGGGGAAAATACTGATTTGGTTTGTTTTAATATTGGATCGAGAGATTCCTTTTTTTTTCTTTTTTTTTTTTTTTTTTTCTTTT
>VZTL01034499.1:0-14171 GCA_013400535.1 Scopus umbretta | reverse complement strand
CTTTGGAGAGGAGGGGATGGGGATGTTGCTGTTCATGTACATATTACATAAAGTTTAATGAGGTCATAATCTCAGCTGGGCTAAATTACAAAAAACTCCTATGAGCGATATGAATAAATCTACTAGGCAAGTCCATTTAATTATATGAATCATGATATAGTTGTGTTGTCCAAATTAGACAGTGAAAAAGAAACAACTTTAAACATCTTCTCCAGAAAGAGAAATCATAACAATTTGAGAACATACGATGTTCTTGTACTGTCACTAATCCCCAGGATGTTTCTAAAAATTAGAAAAACTACCTGTCTAAAATGCAGAAAATTATCAGTCAAATCCAAAGTGAAGTTTGCTGTGTTGGGTAAAATAGAATTACTCACTGAACTAAAAATAATATTTGCCAAAGTCGAAAGGCTTAGCAAGGCCAGTTTCTTGAAGCTGGTAAAGAATAATGAAGAAAACTGAGAGATGGAAATAAGAAGAGCTATTTTAAAGATATGCTATTAGATGCCAGACAGCACAGCCAGGCAATTACATGGAGAGTGTCTTCAGTCAGTAAATAATCGCAAATATGAGATACAAAACTGCTGCTCAAAAAAGCACAAAACTTTGTGCTAGACTAGAATATTCATTAACACTAATATTGCTGCCTTCCTAACCTTGAATAATCTCCAAAATGCACAGGCATTACTGATACAAACTTCTCTCTCTGATGCTGCGTAGAAGAAATCCCATGGGGACTGAAACAGTCGATGCTCCATGCACTCCCACGCAAAAGGGATCTTCAGCGTTCAGTGTGAACCCTCTACCTCCTTTATGAAACCTGGTGACCCTTTAATGGACCACAGCTCAAATCCTGGGTAAGTTCAGTCTTAAATACGCAACAGAAATGTAACCCTCTCTCAGGTCTTGGCTGGCAATTTGCTCTACTCTGCTGGGCCTTGCCAGCTAATGTCTTATTGGCAGTTCTTCCCTGCTTTTCCCCTGCTATTGCTCTGGTCCATTGGGTCACCCCTCTCAATGGTATTTTACAGCACTAACTCCATTCTCAGGAAACATATGGTGCCAAGCAATGATTAGTCACGCTCCTTCAGCTGTACAGGAAACCTTTTCTTCTTTTTCAGATTGTGCACCGTCCCAAACTTCTTCACAGCAACTTTACAGGGTAAAAAAAATAACAAGTAACTCTTGTCAGCCAGGCACACTGGATATAACTGAACGTAAACCAACATTTTTACAGCATTTTAATAAAAAAAAGCACCATTCCTTCAAGTTTAGAGCATAGACATTTTTAACACACATGCCATAAAACTTGCCAAATAGAAAGATAATTTAACAGATCCAAGCCTGCTCCATGGGCTTCTCCTTTCAGCTCCTTACAAGGAGATAGCAAAACACTCCCACTGTCCTGACCTTTATCTTTCTGGTGCTGCATGTAGCCAAAGCCTCAGGCTATCAGGTGACACAGCCATACAGTGTCCAGAATGAGATGAAGAATGGCAGTAATATTTGTGGCTTACTAATCCGTAAAAGGAAGGGCAGAAGATACTTTGGCTGGCTAACACAACTTAAATTTCCACTTGGACGAAAGGTATTGCAGCTAAAAAAGAGGTAGATGAAACACAGAAAAGATATTGTGGTTTTGGGGTATCACTTAAGAGTGTGAAAGTCAGTTTGTCTTTTGCAAAATACTGAAGGCTTCGAATTGGTCATTCCTGGGTCTAAGCATGGAGGCTCTGACACTAAAGACTTCAGTAAACAATGGACTTAGGCTGTGTTTTTCAGCATCTGTATTCCATGAGGACTGGGTACTGCAGGTCTCATAGCAGGTCTATTATCTCTTCCCCAAGATAATTTTTCATTAGTATTTTTATTAATTTAAATCAGAGCTGTGGAGGAAGCTCTTATAATCCCCCTGCTCTCATAAAGCTCGTTATATTACAATCTAAAGAGAGTACTCAGTTTACAGCCTTGTTAACATGCTAACAAGCAAGATTTTACATTCTACAAGCTCCTTATTAAAGTGGTAAATTAATTAGCTTGCCCAGACAATAAAGGTCCAAGACCATCAGCTAATATGAACTTAATTTTGCTTATGTTTCAAACATAGCCACATGCATTCTCATGACAAAGCTTTCAAGGTCAGGTTAATGGGTGCCAGGACTAAGTTTCTGCTTGGCCTCTCTTCAGAAAAGTAGAATTTGTCCTGCCACCCTTTGTCTGTCTGCTCAGTAGGAAGAACGGTTTCAGAAGAATTAATAAAATACGGGCTAGTTCAGCAGTGAACTTTCTCTGCTACAATTGTTAACAGATCATTAGTAGTATTTATTCTTTTCTTACTACATACCCTTTTCCTTTATGATTTTTCAGTCTGCGTTCATCACTGTGACTGGCATTGCCATTTCCAGTTGTCGTTTACAAGTAAATGACCATCACAACAAGAAACACCAGTCACCACTGGAGTCATTCTTTGCTGCTATAAAACCATGAGTAAGTAATAATTTTCTTCTGTAGGAGAGAAGGTTCCTGTAAGTATTTGGCTCTCAGTGGTCAGTGACTTTATTAATCTTTTATCTGCTTCCGCTCTTTTTATGCCACTGGAGAGAAAGTTGCCCACTTGTAATGACTGAAATATGGGACTGATCTACATCTCCTATTCCTGTCTGGAATTTCAAAAGTTTATCCTTGCTTCTGCTCTGCCCTTAACTATTACTAGAATTTCTCCTGCATCCTCTGAAGCACAAGACTGTTTGCCCCACTGTTCTGGCCTATAGCCTCCCACCCCTTTTCCCACCCTTCCTCACCCAGTTTTTATTTCTTTGTCTCTGCATTTTTTTTAAAATCTGTTGTTAAGAACATAAACCTCAGAGCTCAGCCTGAACCTTCCACTTGCAAACCAAGTCTGTTCATTAGCTTCACGGAAACATGTTTTTCATACAATGTAGGAGAACCAAGCAGCCATGCAGCCCAAGTTTGGAATGAGACATGGCTGGATTATTGGCAACTGGCAAACAGAGAAGCAAAGGATTATAGAAATGTAATCTATGTGAAATAGTGGCATGAAATATTGTAACCTCTTAGCATTAGCATCTGAAACATCCATAAAGCTGAGAAAACCTGTTGGAATCCTGCTCATTTAAAATTTAATGGTGTTTTCCTGTATTGCAGATACTGTATAGATAGATTGGAGTTAAATACATTATAGGATTCTAAACTGTAGACATTAGTGGAAACAGACATGAAAATCCAGAAGGGGGTATCATTTCCTAAATGAGGATAAGAGCTAATCAATCCATGTCTTTCTAAGATCTAATTATAAAGTCTAAATACTTTATGGATAAGAGATTCAGATAATGCCCAAGCTGTTTAGCAGTTGGAAACATACCTCAGGTGATAGTTTTACTAATGGGTTTTCAGCAGCAAACAATCAAATTGTGGCTACAAAGTTCTAGAACTTTGTTTGTTTATTCAATGTTTGTTTATTCAAGGACAGAAGTACTGGGGCAAGGTTTTTTTGTTTTCTGTAGAGATCTTAAGCCATTTACGGTAACACATGAAAATTCTTTTCTTCATCTAAAAAGCAGGCAAATAAATAAGAAGAATTTCCCACCCATACCATTTATTGTTTACAAATATAGTGGGGCAGGAAAACATTGTTTACTTCCTGACAAATCCAGTTCTCTAAGCAGCTAAATTAGATTTGGTACAAAAAGCTTGTTCAAGCCATTTCTTGCCAAGCCTACAAAAATTCTGCAAGGCCAGCCCAGGAAACCACATGCATGTACTTCCAAAAATATGAGCAAGGGCCCCAAGAACACCAACAGGCTTTGCAGCCTCTTCCCTGATCACTGGCCCATGGCTGATCCAGGTTACTGTCACCCAACCTGGTCTGCCCTCCTAGCTGGGGTGCTGTGAGCCGTCACCACCAGCTCCCACTCACCTTCTCCTGTGGAGCAGCCAGCCCTTGCCGCTCCCTGACATTGTGATTTGCAAGCACTTTTCCCCTGGGTTTGCTACATGATAGACCTGTGATATTAATTAATTCATAACTTCTCTACATGTTCCTCGAATGCTCATAGCAGACAGTTCAGGATTTGACGTTACATATTTCTTCAAACACCTTTGAGTCTAAAGCCTGGAGAAGTTGGACAGCACAAAACAATGTCGATTTTTCAAGACTGTGATTCTCAGGGGGAGCAACCAACTTGCCTCTTGGGATGCCAGCAAACATTTCAAACATCTTAATGTAAGAAATGGATTTCTGTGGCTGCCCAGCATTGAGATATAATGCACACAATGTTTGAAGAAAATAGCACAGACTGCCTCAAATATCTTCGCTAAGATTGCCATGTCTGTCTGAACAAGTGTCTGCCCAGAAGGATCTGCACTGAGCATCGTCTCTTTAGGTGGCATAGAAACGCCACAGATCTCTGCACTGTCAGAAGCAGGGCAAAAGTCCCATAAGTTAAGAGGAACAGAAGCCACTGAAGGCAGAGTTTTAAACTTCTTGCAACCCATTATTTTTAAATACTTCCCAAAAGCTAATTAAATAACCAGTGAAGACATAAGGACTAGGATGAAAAGCAGAATGCAATTAAATGTTAACTGCCACGTTGCATCTGAATTGGAAAGAATTTATGTTGATTGTTCTACTTGTCAGACAACATTCAAAAATAGATTTTCACTATATTAAAAGGAGAAAATTGTAGACTCAGTGGGCAGTAGGTGGATGTGCTTGGAGGAGTTTGACTTGTGTAAGGAAATAAATACATTTGAACCTTGAATAATGAGAATAAAGGGGGAGAGAGCCTGTGATTGAAAGGTAGCACTTGTTTAACAAATTCTTTAGAGGCAGGCTACAAAAGGTTGGGAGCATATATCAACATAATTGCAACTGTAATATCAGGAAAAGAGAGGCTTAAGTTTAGAATTATTTTTTTATTCAATCAAGAGAAGAAAAATCCTGCTTTTAAAGGAAGAATTAGTCATGAAACACTGTATGAGTGAGAAATGAGAAACCAAGGTCATGTCAGATCCTTACAGTCAATGCACGTTAACAAAGCAAGCCATTCTTACACATTTTTCAAATCCATCTTTTTTTTTTTTTTTCCGTCAATATCAAATTAAGTTAACTTGTAATGAGAACTGCAAGAACTAAAATCCGCTTATGTCAACAGCGAGTCTTTCAGCTTTGGTGCACTTTGCTCTGTGATCAAGTTCTTTGCTTTCACTAAGAGCTTTGGTTTCTTTGATGCTCTGCACATATCTTGACACCACTTTGGCGATATATACCCTCTAAGGTTAAGAAGGCAGTTTCAATTCTGTATGCAGTGTATATTCAACCTGTGTTTTTCAGCAGAGCTGGACTTCTGTATTTTATTAGCGTGGGCATCTGTCCACTAGGAATTGGTGTAGGCACTTGTCTGACATGGTAGGTCATTTGACAGAGTGTTGTGGGCAGAAAGGGGAGGAAGGAACAGTTGCTATCAGAGTAGAATTTATAAGAGATCTGAAGGTATCTTTTCTCATTTCATCTGAGATGCCCCTTTTTATCAAGGTGGATAAGTCTTTTTTAAAGTTTTTGGCTTGTTGGCGATCTTGAGGGACAGCAATATTTTCAATGCATAATCAGTCTAAATCAGACTTTCCTTTTTTTCTTCAAAACTTCCACTGAGCTGTAAGTTCCCTCACCTGGGATGTTTCAGTGTAACTCTATTGTGGTTGTCAGGGATGGAGCATCCACTTCCCCCGAAGAAGTGCCATGCCCTCCATCATCCTTGGCCCAGGCCACTGTGGTACTGCCAGGGGCCCCCAGTGAGGATAGATACCTGGGAAAAAGCTCTGATCTTGGCTCTGAATTTGGGGAACATTTGTGAAACATGAGTCATTCCAAATCAAGTGTTTTGGTGTTAGAGAGCTGATGGTTTTCCATAGGCAGAACTGCACTAGAATACTAAATGTGCCTAAAACACAGGCCACAACGAACTGCAAGTACTTCAGAAGACAAGGATGAATTCTAACCCTGTCTCAACATATTAGAGGTATGGTCTGAAAGATCATATAATGATATTCCAGAGGATCAACATATTATATTCAAGAAGAAATAACCACCAACACAAATGCAATTGACTAAGTAGCAGTTCTATAGAAATTGTTCATGAGCTATACCATAGCTAGTAATATCATGCTGTTGGTAAAACAACAACAAAAAAACATGTCCTGGGAAATATAACTGGGTTAAATAAGACACAGACCAATCCCCTGTTCTGCTCAGCCTTAGCAAAATGTTGGCTAGAGTAATGCTTCTGTGTAATTTGGGATATTTGAACAAAGATATTGACAACTTCATGTTCACAGAAAAGCAAAAGGAAGGATCCAAGCTCTAGAAAACATGATCTGTGAGGCAAGGTCGAACCAACTGGGTTTGTTTAAAGAAGAGACAGAAGTAGGCAGGGTCATCTCTTAAAAGTGCATAAAAGGCTGCTGCACAGAGGTAGGAGATAGTCTGTTCTCCATAAAGATGGATGGAAAGCAGTTCGTTTACATTTGAGCTAGATTTGAGCTAGGTAGTGGGAAGAGCAGCATGGTAACAGGACAGACAGCAGGAGATGTTATAGACTTTTCACCACAGGAGTTATTTAAAAAGAAGAGGCTAGGCAAAAATCTGTTAGGAATGGCAGAAATGAATATTTCTCACCATGCGCTGGAGCTGGAAGCAAGCTAGACAGTTCCTGCCACCTAGTCCCTCATCCCTCCCAGCATCTTGATTCCCAGTCAGCTCTCTTTGTAGGATAGATAAATAAATTCTTTCAAGGCTTCTGCAGAAAATATTCTTGCCCTTAATTGAAAGAGCCAGATAAGCTATCATCAGTGCTGCAAAGAGCAGCCTGAGAGAAAGGGAAAGGAAGAAGAGGCAGGTGAGCTACATGCAGCCATCCAGCCCGGCTGGCAGGAGCGACAGGGAGGCAGAGCACGAGTCTGCCTCTCCTTATTCATCCTAATTATGATTCCCAGATGTTTAAATGCCTTCCTCTCTTCCCCCTTCCCTTGTCTAACAAGCAGTCTAATCATTAGGCCAATGGGTAACACTAAGATTTAGATTTTTTGCCAAATATTTATTCCTTTTTATCAGCATATGGTAAGGTAAGACGACTTGATGTACAAAAAAAGAAAAAGTAATTGATGTTTTATCTAGGGATAATTATCTGTCTTTCATGTTGCTTCTTCCTACATAGAAGCCTAGCTGAAAAAGCTGTTTTACTTTTCAATTATGTTTGTTCTGGAAGACCTTTTGCTTGTTAAAGCTTTTGAAAATGTGGAACACAATCTACATAGTAGCTCTAATAAAAAAAAGGCTCTATTAATCATGATCAGAAATTGCAATCAACTCCACTACAGGTATAATCTCTCCCTCAAAATATGATAAAAGATAGGATCAATCATCTAATAAGCTAGTCATTGCAGTATTTTTCTTCTTAGGCACATTCTCTCAACTGGATATGCTGAGTATCACAAAAAAACCCATATTTATTTGAGAGAAAAAAAATAGGAATAAGTTTATTTGATGGCAATGACTGAAAAGAAATCTTAGTTTTGTTCTCCTCCTTAACTTTTATCATATTTTAGCCTTACGCAAGAGAAGTAACAAGCCCCAAATCTGCCTGTTCAAGTTCCCAGCTTACAGATGTTGAGATCTTCAAAGCAGATCCTTACCAAAATGTCAAGTTTGTTCATTCTACAAATGTCATGAGGTACATAAATCAAAATCAGTTTTCTGAAAGGCTTCTGTCTCTGTAATACATGGAACCAAAACCCCAGTTTTACACCCCCCTGTGAGCAGATCTGTTAAACTGTGGCTAAAACCCAGCTATTTTATAGAGACCTCATTAAAAATACTTTTAAAAAGGAAATTAAACATGTTAAGATACTAATTTTACATCCATGATGGGCAAGAGTCATACAAAGGCACCCAGATTTCTGCCTGAGTAGTCTAGAAGATACACATGATCATAACAGTAATCATCTATGCCATATAAATTTGCTATTAAAACTATGTATTATAACTTTTCCTTTGAAAATGAAACCCAACAAACTAATTAATCTAATCTACATCTTTGTTGAACCCAATCATTAGGGTATTCTGTGATCTTGTCGGCTTGTGTGTCAGCAGTTTTGCTGGCCCCAAAACCTTTGAGCTTCTTTTAAATAGAAACTAAACAATTTACACTGGTCACTCAAGGAACAAGTTAAAAAATGCCTCGATTTGGAAGGAGATTCTAATCTAATAGAGAAGCCATATGAACGTTCAGTGGAGGTTTTTAACTGAGAAATACTGATGTCAAGGAAAAAAGAAGAAAGATGAAGGGATTACTCAGTTCTCTGCAGCACTTAAGTCATACCAGGAATACCGTGTCCAGTTTTGATCCCCCCAAGTTCAACAGAGAAATTGGAAAAACTGGAGATGCTCTAGTGGAGGGTCACCAAGATGATCGGAGGGCTGGACAAGTGGCATGTGATGAGAAGGTGAAGGAATTGGTGTTGTTCAGCCCAAAGAAAAGGCTCAGGGCCAATGTTATCACAGTCTTTCACTACCTAAAAGGTGTGTATAGAGGGTGAAGTTGCTCTTTTTACAAGGATACACAGTGACAGCACAACTAGCAATGTGTGTAAGTTGCTTCAGTGGAAATTTTGCTGGGATATAAGCAAAAAATTTTTTACCACAAAAACAATTAAACGCTGGAAAAGGCTGCCTAGAGAAGTGCTAAAATTTCCATCACTGCAGATATTCAGGCTTTGGCCAGCAGGCCAACCTAATCTAAGGCACTGCTTTCACCAGCTGGTTGGACTGGATGATTTTCAGAGATCCCTTCCAATCTAGACTTTTCTATGATATCTGTCAGAACTCTGAAGGAATAAAACTGAATGCTTAGAAAATTAAGAAGCAGATACTGTTCTTATCTATAAAAAGGCAAATAAGTCACTTGGCACTAAACAACAACCTTCCATTTCCATGTTTATTTGGAGAGATAGTGTCTAGTAAGAGTAAAGGAAGGTTTAAGAAAGAATAGTCATCAAATAATTTTAAAAAGTTAAGAGAAAAAAAAAAGCTGCATTATCAACTACTCTGCAGAGGTCTTAAGTGAGAGGAAACTGTGCAGCTGCTGAAAGAGAGAAAAAGAAAAAGAGAAAAAGGAGAGAGAACAGAGAGGAGAGAGAATGGGGTGGAGGGAAGAAAACATAGGCTCTGGATTGCCTTTCACCTATCTGACAAATAAAGAGACACAGCTGTCAATTGTGTTGCCAGATCATGAGCAAATTGCTGGGACTGAGAGAATTTGGAAAGTATTTTATTTATGCCAATTTTGCTAGTTATTTGCAGAAGGACACTTATCGCCAGTTGACATCCTTGAGGGATTTCACAAGATTCTTGTGGAGAAAAAATCCTCATATATATCTATCTGATTTATAATTGGCAATAGGTACCTGCTCCTGCCAAGGTGGTAGAATAACTCCAATTTAATTCTGATTTCAAAGGCAAGCTCCTTTTTTTTTTTTTTTTACAAGGAACATGACCTCAGTTTTCAAAGTGGTCAGTCAATGTGGGTGCCTGTGTTCTGACTATTTTAGAGGCATCTTAAATGAAGCAGCCAAAAAACTGTAAACACGTCTTTAAGAATTCAGGCCTAGAAATTTATGAACTTATGAAGATGAATTTGTATCTTCAGTGTAATGTATCATTAGTGACACTGATATTATTGTGTACATGTCTATGATTTATGCACACAATCTATTCATTTATACTCGGGGAAATTTATTTTGCTGTCTGTTTTTACCCACTGACATTTTGGGATCACGTGCTGGAATGAAATCAGAAGACATAGATGGATTTGTACATAGTAGTGCCCATGTGCTCCACTTCTGAGGAGTGCAGTGGTGTCTCTGCAGACACTTTTTCCCAGTTGAGAAGAAACAGTGGACACCACCCACGCATTCCTAGTGTTACAGTGTGGGGGAAAGTGGTGTTGTATGGGAAGAAACTGAGTTTTAATCCCAGTAATCTTGTCCCTGGTAGAGCTGTGATCTACTCCCAGTTCAGATCAACAGCGGAAATGACTGAAGACAAATCATTCTAGTTCACAACTATTCCAACACCAGGTAAAAAACATTAAATGTGTTGCAATATTCTCATCTACATGTAGACTGCTACAACCAAAAATATGGATGGCATTACTTCCAATTTTGACAGTAAGATTGTACCTTACATGTACTCTAAATGCACTACACAGCCTGCTTCTCTAAACAATGTCCTAGACACTGGCTTTGTAAAGAATTTGTTTTCTGCTTGGATGATTTTCTTCTGTATCAAGTATAATTTTTTATTTACAGTTTTTCTCTGACATCTGAAGGCAAAATTAATGAATAAAATGTGTTTATATATTACAGTAGACTGTAAGTATATGTGTTAATAAATAAAAAGCCTGTATGGCAATGTTCTTTTTCAGTGATCAACTGATGTACGTTGCTTCTGTCAAAAGTCAAAATGTCAACCTTAATATGCCAAAACTGAATTTAAGATTCTGTATTTGATAATTCTACAAAATTGCATTTTGTCAGGTTCAGAACTCAAAACTATCAAACTGCAGGATATTTTCATGAAAGTCCCCTGTCACACACAGGATGCACAGCTATCACAGCCAGCCAATGCCATAGCAGTGCAATAGGAATGTTGTATTGCCTCTTGGCCCTAGCAGAGGATTGATTTATGGAGAACCAACTATAAAATCTCTAGCCTAGATTCATCTCAGCAGACTTTAGACACCCAACTGAAGCACCTACAGTTTAGCTCACAGGTATTTTTCTACATCTATGCCCAGGAGTATTTAAGGGGAGCTTGCTTTCTGAGCCACTGTTTTAGATAACAGTCTTTCCTGATAAGTTTTTAAAGTGTGACAGACTCCAAGCAGCACCGGTATTTGTTCAGGGTTTCCCTGGCTTGGAGTTTGCCTCATTCCCCTTTTCACCTATTGTCTCTACAGGTTCTGGTGTTTCCCCACACCATCTTTAGTTAAAGTGTAAATGCAGCTGAGAGCAGTGGAAGTGGAGACTGGAATAAATGTTCACACGGAGTTAGAGAATCTATACCTGGTGAGCTAGAAAGAGGCACAAAGATACCTTAATAGATAAAGAGGCTGTTGCATCACTTGATTTCTATGGAAATTGCTAGTCTGCAACACTACAACAGCTTGAAATAAAACTTGTTAAAAATCAAAGACACCTAGAAGGCCTCATTGCTGTAGGATCAGAGTGACTCACAGTCCTGAATGCATCCTTCTCCTCCTATCCTCTGTGGGATGTGAAAATGCATTTATCTCCATTTTTGCAAACAGCAATTTGAGTTCTAGAGAGACCAAAGGGATCTCCCTGTTACCATACAGAGAAACTGGTGCCAAAACAAAACAAAACAAAACAAGGCCTTGAGACTTTATCACCAAATTGCCCTTCCTCACTTGTTGCCAAGTTGCAGAGGGTGGAGTCAGATGTTCAAAGTTAAATTAACTCAAACTTGCCTTGAAAAATCATATGAAATACTCAATTGATGTGGTATTCCTACAGAAAATAGGAAAAAAGAGACTAGTTTACTTTAAATTAGGGTTGTCCTATAAATCAAAGAATTTAGAGCTACACTTGGAGCTCAAAATCATCACTCACAACCAGCACATTAGGATTATTTAGATCCATGCATTGTATAATTGAGTGCTGAATTTGAATACATACACATATCTAACAATTCCTGAATCCAGTAACTTAGTCTTGATCAGATTTTTTGGCAAAATGCTTACAACAAATGGTTTCACATTGTAAAATATGGGGAAAAACTAAATACACTTTAGAATTCCCATTGCTTTGCTTAGAATTACTGAGGTAGTTCACACCAAAAATTTATCATACAAATAGCAGTGAATGTTTAAATCTACAATTGTTATACACTGCAAAAACTGCAATTCCTATTTATGCAGATAGTCAGAATTCTTCCATAAGACTCTGTCACTTGCAGAACTCTTTGCCACTAGGTATGAAAATATAAATCTTTGTCTTCCTTTTAGCTAAAACCAAGGCTAAACATAGATGTTCAGTATTGTTTTTACACATACCTTAGTCATCTGCAGTGTTTGACAAAATCTTGATTTGGAGATGTTGGGAATAACTTGCAAGTGTTCTCTTTGCAAATTAAATGAATTTCACAGAGCTGATAATTGAAAAGGTTGGACAAACGTTTGTAGTATTATTTTCTTCATTTAATCAAAGAGAAGAGTTGATGGCAGTTTCACAGGATTCAAATAAAAAAAAGGTCTACTGTTGAACTAGCTTCTTGGGTAAGGTGGATACTATGGAATTTTCTTTCTCACGTCTTGTGAAATGTCTAAGCACAGTGAAAAGATGTGGGTTGAAATTAAACATACAAAATAAAGCAATTAATAGACACTTATGACCTCTGTTCAGGATTTTTTTTTTTTTTTTCTTAAGTAGTATGTACAAAACACTTAATTTGTAAAACAGGGTATAACAGGTGAAAGTTAGGTCTTTCTTACATAGCCCTTCTGGAACTGCTCACTGACAGATGGCCTTCCTATCAGTATTAAGGCTGATTTTTATTTTTCTTTTCAGGCATGGTGATGAATATTAAGGCCTTGTAAAAAGAATGGACATGTAGGTAAAATGCCCTACTGATTGTATTAATTGCCTGAAAGCCTTGGTTAAAAATTTAGAATTTTTAAAGAATGGTCATTGCTCTAAATTGGAAGGAGAGAGAGAAGCGTTCTAGGCGTTGATTCATAATACTTCATACATCCATGTAATTAGATCTATACATGCTTCAAGCTTTCCAATATGTTATTTTGCAACTGGCACATCATTATCTAAATTTAAGGATAAGTACAGCTTCTGAGTTTCAGCACAAACATTTACAAAGAAAAGCGTGAGACAGTGACTGCAATTACCTTTCCAAAAACTTTCACTTTGAATTCTGTGGTTTGTTTTGTGGGTTTTGGTTTGTTGGTTTTTGGTGTTTGGTTTTGTTTTGGTTTTTTTTTCCCTTTGTTCTATTTAAGCAAATAGTTAGGGAATATAAAAAAAAATTACAAAACAAGCTCCACATCAAATTTAACCTCACTACAAAAGAAATCTAACTATATCTGTGAACATCAGAAAGTCAAGCACAGGCAGATTTCCAAAAGACCTCGATCCAGCTCTTCCAGGGCTAGTGGCCAGCACAAGTCTTCAGGCACTGACTTTGTCAGTGAAGGAGATAGGTATGAAGGGAAAACACCATCCTCCCTCAGGTAATGTGATTGTTTTTTATACTACAACCTCAGCCAAAGGTGTCAGATGACATCTTTTCACATAGAGTATTAGATTTTCTTTCTTAAAGGCCCTATAGTTGAAATGGGCAAAATAGATTCTTATCTCTATTTTACACCTGGGTAACAACGTGGAGAGAAGTCAAAGGATTTGGCCAAGAAACCTGTGTGAAGAACCAAGATTTGAATGTGCAGCAGAGTCCAGTCTCCTCCGGTGCAATAGCCCTCTGCTCCAATAAGGCCATCAACATGACAGCAACACTGTTTTTAAACCTACATACTTCTTAAACTGCCACTGCTTCTGTTTACTGAAGCATAGCCAAGAAACCTGTTCCTACCCCTTACCTAACACTCCCATCCTTATGGGGACCCAATACGGTTGACATAGGAGGATTATAAAGATGAACTTATCAAACTGCATCCAAGAAGTGATATT
Source organism: Scopus umbretta (assembly GCA_013400535.1). Lineage (NCBI taxonomy): Eukaryota > Metazoa > Chordata > Aves > Pelecaniformes > Scopidae > Scopus > Scopus umbretta. The sequence goes on along the minus strand of VZTL01034499.1, from coordinate 380 downwards.
AAGGAGGACCTTCAAAGTATCCTCTTCTCTTCCAAAGGGAGACAAATGCCCAGACCTGTCCAATTAAGAGTGTCTCAGCGTGAACTCTCTAGCACAAGGCAGACACCTGACAGACACCCTTTTTGCTCGTTGCAGCCAGAGCTTAAAGTACTTAACTTTGCATGTTAAAAAACTAGTACCTCTGACTTGAAAATTAGCATTACCTGTCCGTTGATTTATGGGTGGAGTGCAGCTATACTATTCCTTATTAAATCAATGCTACTTATAGCATCACCTGCTGTGTTTTTGCATCGATGGCTTACAAATTCCTTAACCTGTAGCCCTACTCAGCAATTCATCTTTCAAATGACAAATGCATGAGTAACTTTGACATGTTTCTT
>VZTL01034498.1:983-11349 GCA_013400535.1 Scopus umbretta | reverse complement strand
CTGGATGCAGTACTCCAGGTGGACACACTGATGAAAGACACAAATTCCTGTCCGTTCTATTATCATGTCAGAGGAAATTAAATACAGCAGAAAGCAACACTGCATTTTGAAAGTCTAGCGCCTTTTTCTTCTCAATTCAATTTTCCTCCCAACCTCAACACTTCAAAAATCAAGTGGTGAAATGAACCTACATTCTAGGGATTATTACCCCAGAACAAGTACATGTCCACTTTTCTTATATTATATATATCATTTTAAGACCAATTTGAACTTTCTGTTAAAAGAGGATTTATATTAACAAAGATGAAGAATATCAAGGCCAATTAGAGCCCAACATGCCAACAGTTCTCAAAGGCAGACACTTATATAGTGAGGATTGAAATGAGGTCTGAGAAAAAGAGATCCACCAATAGATGGCAATAGCCCTTCATTAGCCAACTGAGGGTGCATTAACATCAGCTAGTAGCAGAAGAGGTTTTTCAAGCATCAGGCTTGAGTGCAGATGCAGGGTCGGCTCTCAGTACAGCTAATCGGGAGTAACAAAGACCACGTTCCACAGTCTGTAGCACAAGTAGGGGCAGACTAGACCCAGGATTCTCATAATAGCTCGAGACATGATGCGCTTACACTAAGGTTGGGGAAAAGGAGCAGCATGACAAAATTGCAAATGTTATACTAGCTAAAGAATTCCCTGTTCCCAGAGAACCTTTAGCTGCTGATTAATCTTTAGCTGCTGATTAAGGACACCTTCCAGATTCTTAGGGGACTATGGAAAAGACCATCATGTGGGGCAGGATCTTGCTTACGACTTCTACTCTAAGGCATTCACAATGCAAACTCCTGTGAAATCAGGTTGCTCTTCCTTCCTTACCTCCAGAGAACACTTTCGTATTGCCACTGTTGAAAGCCAGGCAGAAGATATTAGAGTGATGCTCCCCTTTCAGCTGAACTGGTTTGACTCTTGAGTGGATGGCTTCTTCCATATGCCAAAGTAAGACCCGGCGGTCATCCCCTCCTAGAAGAAAGAAAGGAAGTGTGCATTACTGCCCAAGCCATGTGTAAATTGATGACAAACAAGTTATTTAACTGTGCAGTTATGCATAAAAGGCTTTGCTGAAACCCTAATTAGCATAAAAAATTTATATCTCACAAGGGTTTGGATACATAGACATGCATTTACATTAAGATGCCATGCAGTCCGGTATTCAATTAATATTAATGAAAACGAGGAATCAGCAGGAAAAGTTTGGATTAAACAGCTGCCATTCTGCCAACATATAGTGACAACCTATAGCAACCCGGAGACTCATACATTTTACTGGTATGTAAAATTCTGTAGCAAGCTGTAGATGAATTACACACCAAATTAACATATGCATGTTGGCAAAACGCTTCTACACCAACTCTTTGTTGCCCACATCGCTTATGTTACTCATGAAACAGGAACTTTTTTTTCCCCTGTCACTGACAACTGTATCTCCTCTAGCAGTCTTTGCAAAGCCTTCATAGCATAGGCTGGGTACAGAACTGACATGTGGCCATAGAAAGGTTTTACTGAAGCATTCAGAAGTCTTCAGCATGCACAGTTATGTCATGCTTCTAGATCTGTAAAAGTTACGACAGACATTTCTGAGGTGAAATCCTGACAAAGAATAACTGGGGAAAAGAAGTTCAACTCTCCCTTGCTTTACAGCTTGCTGTACTTCTAATTGCTTGCCTAGGTGCAGTTCTCAGTTCAGCGTTCTATGCACAAATATATCTAAATGCCTCCTTCTCTGTCTGGTAAACAGTCAGATATAAAATAGACACTGTTCATGCTTTAATTGCATTAAACTATTGTTTATTAGGAAAAGAAAAAAGCTCATGATACTATTGCATTGGACAGCACTCTCAACATCCATTTTGGATGCCAGTAAAAATCTGAATAAAGCTTCTTCAAGTCAGACTCAAAATATTTTTGGTATCTGTCTTTAATAACAAACGAAAGAGAATGAATGGCATCACAAGTCAAAAGTGCCACTAGAAACATGCTGATTTCCGTTAAAACATTTTACTGCTTCTTTGCACAATCAAAAGCATAAACTCAGCACCTTCTGAGCTGATATCCAGAAGGAAAAAGGCATGAAACAGAGACAAAAGGAAACTGAAATTAACTGTTCTGAAGTTTACTTCAAGAAGAAGTAAATGCATAAATAGAATTCATGACTACTGATAATCAGATTTCTTAAAACTTTTAACATCATATGATGCTATTAAGAAGTTTTCCCATGGAACTGAGTTATGTCAAACATCCTTTAAGTTAACAGTCTCTCAGCCTTTAAGTGTCCTAATAGATTTTATGACAATCAATTTGATGGACAGTACAGCTGCATGTTATGCTTACCCATGCTCCGTGAAATTTGTTGTGTATTCCTCCTCCTGATTTTGTACTTTACAGAACAAACAAGTAATACACGATAAAAAGATTTGTGATGCATTTGATAACTACTGGGAATAAGAGTCAAATGAGATGGGTCCAGAAAAGCTCACAGTAATTTATGTTCAACTTGAGTGATGGGAGCTTATATTCCTTTCTGTTTAGAAGTAGGAGAGAAAGTTGTATTTGCACCCTAGTGATTGCAGATGAGCTAGTAGTAAGGAGACTTAGAAATACATGACTGCTGAAACAAATGACCACACTAGTCATGCTAAAATCAAGAAGCAGTTGTCAGTGGTTGAAGTGGTTACTTTCCAAAGCTGCCCGCAGCCAGGTCTTAACGTTATCACTACTTGCAAACAACTTAAGAAACATTTAAGGCTGGTGAACATTGCTTCTATCAGGCTACATTTATTGTCTTTCAAGACTTCTGCAAAAGACGTTTCAGGGCAAAACATAATAACATACTGTTGTTAATTGCTACCATAGCAAACCGATCTGAAAACCCACTGCATTAAGTCTACACATCCTCCTACCTGATAGCACAGCCATCTAGGTGTCTCACTTTAACAGCAAACTCCTATTCATGTCTACTACCCACCTAGTCCAGATACAAACAAAAATAATGATGATATCCAAAGACAACAAACATTACTGTGGTTTCCAGCACACATATAGTATGGTTAGGGATAAACTGCAACCTTGGCAGAAAAATCTTCTGACTGTCAAAAGTTGCCACTACCTTTTTTTTCCGTTCCTATACCTTAGTGCCTGTTTCCTCTGCCTCCAGCTTAGAAACAACTCTTCCTACTGAATCCAAAGGTCTCTCTCTTCCCAGACACCTAGATTTCCATGAGACTTCGGTACAAAGGGCCCCACTACTGAGCATCCAACGCTACAACAGTCAGAGAACTATGTTTGCCTTGGTGGTGGCACACACATTCCACAGTTTAGGAGCTTTTAAATGCTCCTCACACTCATGCAATTCTGCCCTTTCTCCATCTACATATCATGTTGCACATACTTGTCTCCGAGAACCTCATGCCTCAGTTTTATTTCTCTGATATTCCACTGAGACAGAAAAGTTTAATAAAACGATAATGTTAAGTGGGTTGGAACTGTGTTGCCTTCTAACTCCAATTCAGATATTCCAGAAACATTTCTCACTCAAGGCCAGTTCCACCAGAAAGAAAAAGCCTTGCCAATGTGTCCAGTCACAGAGGAGGATTTGTGGCAGAAAGATATTTTACCAGTCTCCACATCCTCATACAACAGAACAAGAAGTGTTAAGTCATAGGCACATATACCCAAGAAAAGGCAACTCTGACGTGACTGAAAGCAGGAGAGGTACAAACCAGCGAATGCAGTCTCCACTACCAAAACCTGACTCTTAGAAATTAGAGTAAGAGGGAAGAAAGGAGGGAGACAAACATCTATGGACATCTACAGGGAGACAGCAAAGAAGATGCGAATATATAGAGCTTTTACACTCTGTAGAAAGGACCCATGATTTATCAGACACAAAGTGTATGCACATTATGCAACGTAAGTTACAAGTCTGAGAATTATAGGAAACACCAGGCCTATAGCATTCATTCTGTACAGTTGATCAGTGAATACAGATTCACTAAGACACTTTCAGTTTACAGTGGATTTATTTGGCATGTACACCAATTCTACAACATGTGAAGTAGAAGCCACTTAACACTTTTCAAAGAGCACTGGACCCATTGCACAAAAATGTGCTAACTCCGCAATGCTCCTCAAAAGAGTAACAGTGTATGGCAAGGATGTGCTCTTGACGTGATACAAAGCACAGACCAACTACAACAGGTATGTTCTTGGCACAATACAGAACATATACCAACAGCAACAGGCTTAATACACATCTGGGAAACCTGGATATATGGACTCATATGAAAATAGCTTAGCCACCAGGACTCCACATGTGGATTTTCTAGTAATCAAAGCCCCACATAAAGTCTTGAATTTGTAATTTTTCAGTTCATGGTGTCAGAAGTAATAAGTTTGACATCTACTAAGTGGAAATAGCTTCACTTCCATCTTATTTATCTGATTCTGTTTAGGACTGCATGATTGACAATTTGAAAAATAAAAGTTTGTGTGACCCCGCTAAGAATCATACAATGCCATTCTACAGTTATTTTTCAGAAAGGAACCACACTTTAAAACATGTAATTAGTCAAGTACTTCAGCGTTCATTACAGGTCAAACCTGCTCCTACAGTCAAAACCAACAGGAAGAGATGTCAGATCAAAGAACTATTTGTGGTCAGAGAGGCTGGAAATTTTATCACCTTCCCATATTACTCTTGATCTAGAGAAGAGCAGTACTCCATTTTTTTTTTTTTTATTTTATTACCAAGCACACATGAATGAAAAATACATAAACACACACATTTCTTCTCCTGCCCCATGTCACTGGAATAATTTGTTAACACTTTGGGCCTTCTGAGTAATGTGGATGAGAGACATGGGCAGGATTAAGGAATTCTATTCAGAAGATACATAATAGAACACACCTAAAAAAGAAAACTTGCATTTCAAATCTCGGGATAGTCATCCTGAAATAGATTTTAAGTAGGCAAACACTTTGTGTTTGCCCTTGACAATCTTCTAGTTCCTGCTGACCCAAAGTGGGCTTTCCACAAGAATTAAAACCACCTTGTCTTCTTCATGGTTTGCCTGCTTCACAATAGTTTGTGCACACTGCACACTCCAAGATTCGGGGGGGTGGGGGGAGAACAAAACAACCCCCCCAAAAAACCAACCCCAAAAAACTTTGAAGGGCTCCCCCCCTCTCGAAAAAGTTTTCTTTTGTTTTGATTTGGGTTTTTTGTTTGGTTGGTTTTGGGTTTTTTGGTTTTGTTTTTTTTTTAAAGTAGCACAGACAAACACTAGGTAGAATATGCCTATTCTAGATAACTGAACAGGTCCCAAATGACTCAGCATGGCATATATTTCAGCACAAACACTTCCTCCACAGTTCGTAAACCAAAGCATTCTAGTTTTGCCCTGCTTTTGGATTACTTCTTCCCAAAAAAGTTTCCTGGATCTGGTTACCTTCTAAACAGGTCAATCACTAAATTTATACACAAATTTTGAAGAAGAGTCTACCTCACAGTAACAGTGGTCTACCTGTTACCAGTAGTCCAGGACTGTTCTTACTAGTCCTAAAATAGTTTGAAGGGGTCCAGAACACACCCTTGGTAAAAGTAAAGTCTAAACAGTATCCACACAGCTCACGAAAGACACTTGAGCTCTTGTGTGCCAACAGAAGCGCTTACCAATCACACCAGTCAGGACTTAAAAACTGCAGTTTTAACGTGCATTAACCTTGCTGATTGTGGACAAAGCGCAAGACTGTTACTCCTCTGTCTCCCATATACCAAATCCAGTCACTGAAGAACCTACATGGCAAGTGGACGCTTCTAAATCATAACATAGAAGATTAATCTTAGTGTTTGTATCTACTCAAGAAGTTGCACAAATCACAGAAAGTGGCATTGGATGGTATTTCAAGAAGTTGATCACTTAGTTGGCCCCAGCCACAGGCAAAAGGCCAGACTCTGTCAGAATTATTCCCAGTAGATGTGTGCCTAGTTTGTTCTTAAAAAAACTACCACTGAGGTAGATTTCACACCCTCCTTAGGCAGCCTATTTCAGTGCTTCATTATCCTTGCCATTAGGCAGATTATCCTAATATCTAGCCCAAGGGTGCAGTCTGACGTTACATGTAATCCCACTCCCCCTTGCCATGTGCTCCTGCTCTTTTCCCTCCCATTGAACTCAGTGGTGATGCAGCCAGAGGGAGAGTAGGTTAAAGAAGTTGACCTGACAGAAAATCAACTGTCAGATAGACCACCTCTCCCTTCCCAATACTTCCCCCTGTACAGATGCTTCCATCATACCAGCATTTGACTTTTAAGTTGCAAGAGAGCCACATTACAAACAATGGAGAGGAGAAATAAGTGAATGAACTATAGGATGAACGGGAAGCGTAAGATCGAACAGCATCCTAAACTCTTTCTTCCTATAATTTAAGACCATTTCTTCATCCTATTGCCAGTGGACAAAAGAAGAGTTTACAACTTTATGTAATAATAATTAAAAACACTTTTATGCAGCTTAAGACTTGCATCTCTACTCAGCTTTTCTTTCTGCAGACTAAATGCACCCCTTTCTTTCAGGCTTTCATTTTTCTAGACCTCTGATCATTCTTCATACCCTCTTCTGAACTTTTCTCTAGTTTGGCCACATCCTTCTCAAAGCTGAGAAAATTCTTCTCAAAATTGAGCACAGTGGTCCATTTGAGGCCCAAACAGCACCAAATAAAGCAGGATTACTTCACATGCTTTATCATGTCTGATGATATTTATGTTGTGATCTACTATCACATTTGGATCCTCTTCTACACAACTATGGTCTAGCCTCCACAGTGTATCTGTAGAGTTGACCATTTTTATTCATGCACTGTAATTGGCACTTGTCCCTATCAAACCACGTACCATTTTTCTCCCAGGCAATGTCTCTTAATTAACTTTAAATTCAACTCCTATCCTCTGAAATTATTGCTGCCTTTCCTGGTATCCCCTTTAAATTTCATAGTTTCTCAGACATTAATGAAAACATCACATAGTAACTGAACCTAAGATTCCCTCCTCGCACAGAATTCTCCTTGATACGAAGAGACTAAGATCAAGACTACCCCTCTTTAAAACATACTTGATGCACAATCCCCTTAATTCAGAATATTCCACTACCTTTGCTAAAGTCACCTCATTCCCCTGTTTTAGGCTCATGCTCCTTCAGATTTACATGGCAACCAAATGACAGATGAATTTCCAGTACTTTCTTGCATCTCTACAAATTTATGATCATAGAAGAACTATTAATTTTTGCATTGTCTGGTGAGGGAAGAAGCAGCCGAGAGAAGAAGAACATATGCATGGATTAAGTGAGACTCAGATTACCGTACTTCCCAGAAGTTATCTTGAAAGTGCAGTTTAAAGTAGGAAAAAAAAAAAAGTGGGAGGTTCTGAAAAAGATACTCATGTTTGTAAGAGATAGCAGACATGAAAAATGACAGTCAGATAAACAAATAAGTAAATATATCCACCAAACTTGAGGATGGGAAAAAGAAAGCCTATTACACAGACTAAGTAAAGATTTTTGAGAAGTTAAATTGCAGAAGGAGATACTTGACATATCTGAGGGAAGACGTCAGTTGCGTATCATTGCATGGTGAATTGAATTTCTATGCACAGACAGTCATGTGTTTCTCAAACTGTTAACAGAAAAATACTACCACCTCATATATAAAGTGTTGCAAAGATACATTTTATCTAATGAAATCTTTCAACTCAATCTAGTGCCTAGTTTTAACTTACTTCAGCCCACTTACACATTTCTTACATGTTAGGCTTTCCTCTTCCCTTGTGTCATTCTACAGATAGGTCTTTTTCTACTTGTCACATTGCATCTTCTCCTGAGTATCCACCTCCTCCCTGGATTTATCTCAATTTTCTTTAATTCTTGTCCTTATGCCTGTCCCTTCTTCTAGTACTCCTCCCCAAAACATTAGTGTCTGCCTCTTGTTCTCCCCCTCTCTAAAATGACACTGTTGAGCTCCACACAGGCATAGCAAAAGCCTACGGGCTGGCCCCCAACCCAACTTGCCTACCTCAACTTTTTTACTTGAAAGCGTGGTTAGGAATGAAATGAATTACTATTAAATGTGTAATCTCCAATACAAGATTTAAAGACATTAAGATACCAAAAAGTTTCAAACATGCTTTTAGAAGGCCTGCTGAGGCTTGTCTACACTGGAGTTCTCTCCAAAGTCCTAACAGGAAAACAATCTGGAACTGTAATGTAAACCCTGTTTAAGCAGTTTGAAATGTTTACTGAAACAGTAATCGTTAGCCTTACAGACTTGCTTCTGGGAGATACAGCCAAAAAAAAAAAAAAAGTGGGACACATACCCAAAAAAAGCATTCCAGCCAATACTGATGAGAGCAGCACTAATTTGGATGCAGGCTAGTATTTAAATGGCATCAGTATAGTCACCATGAATGCACTGTATCAGCTATACTTTAAACAGCTCTAACAAGGTCTAAGTTGTTAACAAGTCAATTAGCTGAACCAGACTACGTTAAGACTATACATATTACTTAAAACCGAACAACTGAAAAGACTGCTTGCACTCTCCCTTTTCACACGCTCCAATATCCCTGTTAACTCTCTTAGCTGCTGTAAGCGCAGATGGAAGCATCTAACATCTCATCCTTACCTCAGCACACTGACTATTTTGAGGGAGGAGAGACCCACATGCCATCTATTCTAAGGCTTTATCTGCATTTGGAAGCCTTCTGAAGCAACTCTTCTAGAAAACTTCAGATTAGAGGCAGCTTATACCCTTCCTTTATCTTTCATCTGAGCTCTCCTTCTTACTGTTTTTTCCTGCTTTTGCTATTTCTCAGTTTCAAGATTAAGCATGACCTTAAAAAAGGAGTGTTTTGAGTGCAATTTTAATGAAGCCTGGGCTTACAATGACAAGAAATTTAACAGAGTATCTGTAAATCCTTTGCCTTTTAATTTCTTATTCTTGAAGAAAGAACAAACCACCTGCCTGCTGTTGCTATGTCACATAAAGCATTCTAGATCTTGTGGTCACACATAATGTAAAACTTTGTTAAAAACAGTTACCATTATTAGAGCTCTTAATTTTCTCAGGGCATCAATACAAGGTCAGACTTAAGGTAGTCTGTTCTTAAGTATCCCAAATTTGTGCACTGCTAACACATGTAACTTAAGTATCCTCTTCCCGAGCCTGTTTGGGGTTTTTTGTTGGGGTTGTTTTTCTTTTTTATTTGCTTCCTAGCCATTTTATGAAATTTAGGACAGTAGAACTCTAATACCATTTATCTCTCATATACTGAGGAAAAGCTTAACCCCTCTAAGCATTCTGTAGCTTTAAGAGAAGTTAGGAAATTGAAAACTGGACATAGTTTGAAAGCCTTCCTTTTACCTACACTTCTTTAGATGTCCATGTGATGGGAAATCTGCCTCCATCTCTCACTGCACCTACCTTGACTCAGGCAGTTTGGACAAAATTAGTTCTTAAAGTCCCTTCCAGCTCTCAACTTTTTGTGCTTCTACTTAAAGAATGGATGTCAACATAGGTAAGTGCATCAATGATATGACAAGACCTGAAGTGCCTCCTGGGGCTTTCTTGAGCAAGAAGTAAGGAAAATACTGATGGTGCTTCCATCACTTATTATGGAAAATAAAAAAGCAACAACTGATGCACTTGAGCTCTCTGTAGCACTTTATAAGCAGAAATATGTGGCTCTGCTTAGAACTGGAGAAGGACCAGTACAAACCAGCACACCAACTCCAGCACATCTGGGGACTTTGGAATAGATGAATGAGCATTCCCTTCCAACACACACACACACGTGTATATACATATATATGTGCATGTATAAATACATATATGTATATTCACAAGATAAATGGATGCGCATCTCTAAAGTTGCATGTGCCTATAGATGAAAGAACCCCTGACAGTAACACTAAGATCCTCCATGGACACTTATTTCAGAAATCACTGGACTTGTAAGTTTCTGCAGGTAAGAAAGTTAAATTTAGGACAATCTCAGTGTACCAGCTTCCACTCCAGGTTTATAAGGTGGTTTTATTCTACCCTTGCTTAAAGGGAACCAAACAGCCATAATAACTTTTTATCGAACCCCCATGTTATTTCTGGAGTTATCGCTGATACCTTTGCGTGACAGAGCCCGCCTCTGCCCAGGCAGGCACCAGGGCAAGGCAATAAGCAGCCTGCTCAGCCATGCCCCCAGCACCTTCCTCCGCAGCCCCTGTGGCAATTTACAGCCCACCAGAAGGTGGCCAGGCAGAACCGAGA
>VZTL01034496.1:0-21230 GCA_013400535.1 Scopus umbretta | reverse complement strand
CAAAGGACTGGGAAGCCTGTCAGGTGAAGAAACACTGAGAGAACTTAGTTTGTTCAGCCTTGAGAAAAGGAGGCTTAGGGGAGACCTTATCACCATGTTCCAGTATTTAAAGGGTGGCTACAAAGAAGATAGAGACTCCCTTTTTACAAGATGTCATATGGAAAAGACAAGGGTTAATGGGTACAAGTTACTCCTGGAATTCCAACTGGACACAAAAGGAAATTTTTTCATGATGAGAACAGTCAGCCATTGAAATAATCTCCCCAGGGAAGTGGTGAATTTCTCAACACTGGACACTTCTAAGATTTGGCTGGACAGCATGCTGGGCCATCTTGTCTAGACCGTGCTTTTCCCAGGAAAGGTTGGACCTAATGATCCTTGAGGTACCTTCCTGGTATTCTATGAATCTATGATTCTTTCTATGATTCTATGACTCTATGATGACCTATTCCCCTCCTCAGTGTAAAATTTGTCTTGGCCATCATATAACTTGTAACACCTTGTACTAGCAAAATGAGTTGATTTGTCACAAATTTGTAGCACTAAAACTTTTCAGCACTTTATTTCAAAAATCTCTTTAATCATGAAGTCTAATATTCTTGCAGCCACATTTCCCCATTTAAAAATTTTTAACAATCTATGAACCTACCCTGCACTCCAGCTTCATATCATCTTCCCAATCAATTGCTTTTCACATTCTGTTCCCTGACCTATTCTCCCTCTCAACAATTTTAAATTCAAACTAGGGAGGTTCCTTTCCTTTCATCTCTGGCTGAGAAGGATTGTAGGTAGGTGACTGCAGCAGTCCACTGCAATTAGACAAGGGGCCAGTCCTATGCTTTCCCCTCTAAAACCTGATCATAGTCAATGCACAGTATGTAGAAGGAAACAGCTAGAATTGAAGGAACAGTTTCCTCTGGTTCTTGGGAGGTAGGAAACTATGTTGCAGTGTAATTGGAATCTGAGGGAATTTTGGCTGCTAAAATCTGCTGGCAGTGCACTGGCGTGATTTTAAGTGGTAGTTAAGGAGTTCCCTGCAATAGGAGTTCTGAGGTAAGATGCAAATGCAGATACAGTCCAGTGCAGACATGCTAAAAGATTTCCAAACACATAAGCTTAGATCCATGTCTAGTCTTTCTGGCTGTGCGTGATATTTCTATGTAAACACTTACTGCATATCTAAATTGAAAGGGTGTGTATAGGTTTTAAGAAGTCTATTCTACCAGTATAGGTGACTGTCAATTATAAATCATGTAAAGAACAATCACAAATAGTAGTCCATATCACAGCTTAAGGTTTCTGCTTCTGTTTTCACCTAATAGCAACTGAATGACATCCTCTACTCAGAAGCAGCAATGCAACAACTCTTCACATTTCTCTTGGATGGCCTTAATGTACAGAAATTATTTAAGAATTTTTCTTATAACACTCAGGAATTATACAATCAGTAAAAAGCTAGCCAACTAATAAGGCCAAATAATGGAACGATCTATGATTTAAGACTAAATATTAGGAATAATGACTAACTCTCACTATATATGTACCTAATCTCCATCTGGGATGATTCTGATTAGAGTCAGGTTCCTGTCACAGTGCACTGCAGTGAATAGCAGAGATCAATCTACTGAAGATAGCTAGTGAGTAAAGGCAACGCACTGTCTCTCTTAAGAGATGAGCAACAATCCACAGCTATTCAAGACAGACCCTGGATCTTTAAGTCCTTTTATATTAGTTACCCTGAGAGGCAGGGCCTAGGCCTATCCTTCTTTGTGATCTTTGTGATCAGGGCACTGAGTCCTTGTTCCTCTTATCAGCTGATCCAGAATGGCTGCACAGTACTTGGGGTGCTGCAGACCCTAAGACCCTAAAAAGGTTCTCCTGGTGGATGTCAAAATAATTTGGTTTTATTCTTATGATTGTGCTTGAATGACCCTGTCTGGAATTGATCTTGAGTCCTACAAATAAAGTCATAGTTCCATGTTCCTCTATGTGCCCATGTTCTTGCAGCTACAAACGGTCTCCCACTATCACCCCTCTTCCCAGATCCAGCATGGCTCAAGCCACAAAAACATCACAGGTGTTAATTAGTTCTTTTAAGAATCAATATCTCTTTACAACACAGAAAATAAAGAGAAGACTGCTTCACAGGCTGTCATAGAATAGTATGAAGAGCATGCTCTGAATGATGAGAGCTGTGACATGGTGTGTTTGAAGAATACTTTTGGAGATCTGGACCAGAATAAGGGAGCAAGATTTAGTGTTGTCCCAACCTTATCTCCTGTAGCAGTGGAATGAAACAAGGAGCAATCAAACTGACAACAGAGAAACACTCTGTGAGATCTTATTTCTGGCATCCTTCTAGATTGTCATACTTTCACAAATGTATATTTCAAGGTATTTGCTGCCAATCTGTGTATATTTCAAGTTTTTGCTGTTTCTTTTTTGCTCTCTATTGTACCTGATTATAATCTTTCAGGTTAAGACAATGGTAATCCATTAACATTCAACATTTTGCTTTGTACGCATCCTCCACCCATGCAGTAAATCAGAAGTGGTTTTTTTTAATTGCTGGATGTAACCTTGTAACTTTGTAGGAAGTTGGTAGTGAAGAATTTTCAAGCTTTTCCTTCCAGGTTAGTAATCTTTTTCAAAGTTTTATTGAGGCATTCAATCTCTCTGTTGTCTTGCAAGCAGAATGTTCTTCATTGCCTATACATAAAATCTTCCCTTCTGAGTAAAAAAGGTTTTGAAGATATTCTGAAAAAATGAGATTGTTTGTTGTATGCTGAAAATCATAGTGGGGAGTTGATTTTAACAGCAGATGAGACTCAAATTCAGATATTAAACATTTTTTCACATAATCTACCAAGGCAGTTGTCCTGGCTTCAGCTGGGATAGAGTTAATTTTCTTCCAAGTAGCTGACAAAGTGCTGTATTTTGGATTTAGAATGAGAACAATGTTGGTAACATACTGATGTTTTTAGCTGTTGCTAAGTAGTGCTGACATTAGTCAAGGACTTTTTAGCTTCCCATGTTTTACCAGGTGCACAAGAAGCTGGGAAGGGGCACAGCCAGGACAACTGACCCCAACTGACCAAAGCTGACCCAAACGCCATACCATGTGGTGTCACACTCAGTATATAAACTGGGGGGAGTTGGCCAGGGGGCAGCGATCGCTGCTTGGGGACAGGCTGGGCATCGGTCAGTGGGTGGTGAGCAATTGCATTGCGCATCACTTGTTTTGTATTTTTTTTTACTTTTTATTATTTTCTCTTCCTCTGCTATCCTATTAAACTGCCTTTATCTCAGGCCACGGGTTTTACTTTTTTTTTCTGATTCTCTCCCCCATCCCACCGGGCGGGGGCGGTGGGGGAGCAAGCGGCTGTGTGGTGCCTAGTTGCTGACTGGGGTTAAACCACAACAGCAGTAGAATAGCAACTAAGTCAGTGTGTGACCAAATGGGCCTTTAAGTATCAATAAAAAAAAATTCTAATGATGCCTAAAGTGTAGGAATAGTTTGTGAGGAGAGCATATAATAAATGAATGCTTTTTTAGCATAAGACTAGCTTTAAATTTAGACCAACTTTAACTGGAACATGCAATTCTGGCCACCAGCAGAGTTCTTATAGTTACTGTTTTGTTCTGACAGTTGTTGATGCTTGTCATGAAACCGTATCCATTGCAAAAAAAAAACCAAAACAGTGAACAAGCCTGTCACGGATATCTTGTAAGGAAATTTCATTTTGTAGTATAGCATTCTGTTGTAGAAATGAATCAAGGTATTGGGGATTGTTAGGCCTCCTTGTTATCAGGAAATCACATAATTTTCTGATGAATGAGATGTGTTAAATTGTGGTTCTAAATTGCTCTCCTGCACTGTAGTAGGTATGCTTGTAATCTGTGCAAGTACTCTATATCATCATTTATCTGGGCATCTGGTAGAGATAAGGGCAGATGAGATAAGCAGTCAGCCATCACATTTTCGGTTTCTGGTCCATACTCCATGTCATACATAAATGGAAGTATTCTCACTGATCATCAGGTAATTTACATTCCTGCTCATCTGAATCCTTTTATTTCTATTCAGTGTCATCAAAGAGCTATGATCTGTATGCAGTTTGAATCTATATACCCAAAGATAGTTTCTTTAATTTTCCAAAGCCTATAAGCAATACAGTGATTCTTTTTGACAAGTGGGATACATTTTGTGAGCTGCTTCTGCTTAAGTGTTCTTGACATAAATATTCTTCTTGGTTTATCTTCACGGGTTTGAGTAGGTGTGAAGCCAACTCTGTTGTCTTGTCACCCATTGTCATAATTGCAGGTAACATGGAATCAAACTGTAAGTGCTTGTCTGTTCACAGTGAAGTATTTAATCATGCTGAAGCTTGTTTGCATCTTTTCTGCCCAAAGGCAGGTGGAGGTTTTCTTGAAATAATTATCTCAACAGCTAAACATATTAAAACATAGGTAAGAAATAACTTCATTAGAACACCAAAATGTAAGGGAATATAATGTTTATTATCTATGGTGGCATGTGGCCATGGTAAAAAAATTCAGTTTCTCCCAAGAAATAATGGCCCTAAGAAAGTCAGCTGTCTACCTGTAGCAATATTTGGCAAAGTTCAATTTCAGTCTTTCAGTGTTGTGGTATTGCAGAATGGACTATGCATCAGGAATCTTTTTAAGTGCAGTAATGTCCAGATGAAACTGGACTCGACAATGGTTGTTGGGAGTTATGGATGTCATTTGTTCAAAAAGCACTTGATGCTGAAGCAAGCTTATGTAGCACACACTTAAAACAGAAAAATCCATCACATGTAACAAATGCTGGGACATTTCTGCTGTCTTATGCAGCACAACGTGTTGATGTACAATGTTGCAAAACAAAAGTACAAAATATCTTGACATTGTTGGCTTCTACAACTGCATCTGTGTGTGGCTTTCAATCACCGCTCTAGCTAACCTGGTTCAGATAGAATGATTGAATCGTGTCAGATTTCAACATGGATTTAAAGGGCAAGTGTTCTTATTTGTGAAAACTGCAACTTTTGAAAGCCTTGTAACTGGGCTGAAATGGAGTAGGTTTATTTATGGGTGGAGGTAGACATATCTCTTGTACAACAGTCACTCCCCTGCTAAATTTCTATATCATATACATGAAAACTGAAAAAGGGAATGTTAGTCTGTTGCAGCAAAAGGCTTAGAAATGTTTAATATGGTCCCAACAATCTATTTTGACTTGTTGTGAAGGAAGAGATAAGCCATTTAAACTAGAACATCATGATCATAATCACCACATTTGGAATGGGAAATGTCTGAAGTTTCACACTGATATATGAAACTGAATGTGGGCTCCATGATGGGAGCCTGGGTTATTCTTAGTAGAAGGTAGAATTCAGTGACTTAAGATATTCAATTGCCAATTTTCTAAATTCTGCCTTTTGATGCTTAATGTTTAATATTAAAAAGACAAACAAAAGTCACTTCTGCAACTCCCCTCACTAAATCAAAAAGACATAAAGAAATCTCCTAAACTGAAAATCTATAAACAGCTTCAGTAAAAATATAACATTCATTATAGACTTACATGCCATTATATCTTATAAAGCATCTGATATTTTGCATTAAGATAATAAACTGAAATAAACTTGTTTATTTTAGGTCCAATATCCAATATTGGGACCAAGAGCTATAGATGGAAAAGTGTTTCTGCAAGTCATTTCCCTTTTCTGGTTCTAAATGTATGTTTTAGATTTATTACATATAATAATCTGTATTTTCATGACTAACCAATAATTACTGAGTCAAAGATGCCCTACACTGTCTTGCAGATGCAGGGTGGGTATTTTATTTTTTAAAATATGAATAACTGTTGGGTTAATGAATTATTAGCACTGGATTAGTGTTCTTCCCATTTAAATAACTTCATTTTAACTGCAGGTTTGTCATATGTTGCTGTCGTACAGTGAATTGATTTTTATAGAACAATTTCATTCACTTGAAAAATGTCTAGCCTTTTAATTAATGTGAATTACAGTATACTTAGATTCAATTTTCAAATAATCTATTTTATCTGTGCAGAGTTTAACAGTTACACAACATTTAAGAAGCAGTTTTAATTATTTGGAAAAAAATATTTTACATGCCAGTGAACATATCTTGTAATTAAGAGTAATATCCATATTTAAATAATGCTGTAATTGCATTGTACATTATTCAGATTTTACTGAAATACATTGCTTCTTTGCCCCTTGAAGTCCTAGTGCACAAAAGTGTTGTTACTACTATGCTAAATTTATTTTATGTATTTTTGTGGTATATATATTTCTTCCATGAAATTTTCAACCCTTTTTAATACAGCTTCTTATTCCAAACAATTAATGGATTGACCACTGTTAGAAGTGGGATAGTGGATTAGCATTGTGACTAAATAGGTCAAATAGGACTAAATAGGGTCAAAATAGGTGCCTATTTTCCTTATGACTTCTACTATAACTTATTATTTTTCACACACTAAATACATGGAGTCACTCCTTGGAATATTTTTATCTAGCTGTGGGGAAATGATTCTTCTGCTTGCATCCAAAAAATTGGAAACTGACTGTGCCTAGGGGGTCTTGATTCTTAACCCCACTTCTGCATCTGGAGCACAGTGACAGCTGCTGAACAAGCTGCAGCAGAAGCTAGGGATTTGATGTTTCTCTTTTGCAGCCAAGGAAATGGGTGAAATAAAGTCCAGGGCTATTCTGATGACTGGCTGATAGGGAATAGCTAACTCCACCTCCATGGTCATTGAAAAGGGTAACACTGAAACATTTTCCTCTCCAAAGATGGGATTATCTTCTGTTGTTCAGCATATAAGAGGCACAAGGAAATTTGAGGTCCATCAGTTTAGAGTCTGTTCTCTACTGAACTGAAAATGAGAAATTTTCTTCAATCAGATAAGCTCTCAGTAGTTTAACTAGTCAATTTTCACTGCTGGGATGTTAGTTTTATCATGTTATCTTCTTTGATAGAACAAACGCTTTCTGATTACATTTAAAAAGGTATAACATATGCAAACAATAGACTTATCCATTTAATTTTTCATCAGATAACCATAAAACTATGTGGTGTGATGTGGAAATTTTACAATTACAAGATACATTCCAATACGTACACTGAAAGAAGAACAGCTGTCAAAAAAGGTGTTATCCTGCCTTTAAGGTACATTTTCATGCAATGTCTTTGGTATTTCTCTGTAAATTGACTTCTAAAGCTAACATACTTGATATATTTTTGTCACCCCTGAGGAAAACTAGATGGGTCCTCAGAATTCTTTCTTCATTGGACAGGAAATTTTCACCTATTTTGTAAACTGTTAATTGTCCTAGTTTTTTGGGGTTTTTTTGTTTTCGTCTTGACTGGACATGGATAAAGAAGTAGGGAACAGTCTGTAGCTAAACCTACATAGCAAGAAGGGTGTAACTAGATTTCACAAATGGGAAAGAATGTCTCCAGTATCACATTTAATTGCTTGAAATATCAGATATCCACTTATAACTGGGATGCCTAGAGTTATCCATCAGTGTAAAATCAGAGCGAGGCTAAAACACATGGAAGTTTAAAGATGCTATTTGCAACTGGAGGAAAAAAAAATAATGATAACATTAGTAATGACTTCCCAACCCCAAGAGGGCTTGAACTCTTTCTAGCTTATTCCTATTTAGATCGAGTAGAAGTAGAAAGCTCATTTTTGGTAATGGAGTTCATGGAATCCAGTCAATGGAATCAGAATAAATGTATTTTTATTGCTGTCTTTATCTTATGGTAGAACATTTCCCCACAATTAAAATAGTAATGCTGTCCAGACTTGCACATCAAAAAGATCTACATCAGAAGGGCAACTGATATTACCACCTGAATGATAAAAGAACGCATATACTTTTTTATCTGAGCTTGGTGTTTTTAAGACCCACTCTACCCTTTTCTCAGTGCTAATTCAACAACAATAGTACTAAGAAAATATGATACTCTTGTAATGAAATAAAGTATTGGATTCAGAAAGATATGGTAGCCCATAGTCAATAACCTTCAAAACTAGAACAAGTGTATGTCTTTTATGAATACATGGAGTTTTGACAAAGAGGAAGAAGTGTTATGTTGTAGAAGCCTGTCTGCATTCTGGTTTATTTTTCAAAAATTTGAAAGCACTGATTTTCAATATCCTGGCATGGCAGAAAGTCCCACTGGTAACCTTAACTTTATTTATCATAGAATCATAGAATGCTTTGGGTTTGAAGGGACCTAAAGGGGNACCTCCCTTGACCTGCTGACCACTTAATCATTCATTAAATTTTTAATTAGGAAGTGTAGCCTAGTGAATATGATTTCTTGCTATTACAAGTGAAAGGCTTTTTCTAGATTAATCAGACAATTTGCACTAACAGACTATTAAACCTTGTTTGGACTAACAACAAATTCTAAGCTTCTCATATATGTGGTCTTCCCCTTGCCCAGAAAAAGATTTTCAGTACAACACAAGGCAATTCTTACTTGTACGACTTAATGATTATGAAAAAGGTTGTAGTTTTCACTAGGGTGGTAGCTGGTAGTTTATTTATGTGTCCTTTACTGCTACAATATCAGTTCTTGTGTATAGTAATACTTTTAGCAAGTGTTACATTGCATTTTATACTGTTGTACATTACAGGTTACTGCTAAAGATTCTGACAGGGAAGTTGCAATGGTTTCAGTTGAAGTAGTCAAAGCCTTTTCTGCTCTTTGCTATACACATACCCTTTAAAATGTGAGTATTTCTTCCCAAGAAGCAGCAGCCAAGTGCTTGTGAGCTTTTGGTATCTTACTTTAAAGGATTCTCTTCGTCTTGTATGTATGCACTGTCCCTTGGCTTCTGTGGTGCCTTGGAAACTGCTAATCTCCCTTCCATGATTACCTCACTGACTTGTAATTCTCCTTTTGGTAATCACTTCCTCCAAGGGTTATCTACAAGAACCACAGTTCTTTTCCTGTTTATCACTTGCTCTTGTATAGGACAGTAGTTTGCTTCTGCTGGCCTCTACTGGTGACAAATTAGTGTAGTCTGCACATGGGCTCTTGGGTCCTGCTGACAGTCCACTTGTTCTAGGAAGCATCTGTAAAAATAGTTTCTTCTCCTTTTGAGGATCTCGGATCTTTTGAGTAATAATAACAAAATGAAATTTTCACTCCTCCTTGTAGTTCAGTGCACTGTGCACTGATTAGATCTGAATTTATGGTATCCTAACTTGCTGATAGATGTCTGTGTGCAGCCATTTGAAGTGCAATCATTTCCTTCTTTGAAGGTGAGAAAGTTACCTCTCAGGAAAGCCTTTTTTGTCTATACATGAGGAATTAGCTGTGAATCTCATAGCCTACTTTGCTCTGCACTATGCCTCACATAGGCAAGCTCTGCAGTGCAGCTGAACCCTCAGGCTGCACATGAGAGTGTATCTGATCTCCTGATATGCAGATCCATTTCTTGAAAGAATTCAGAGGGAAAATCCTGTAAACTTAGTGAGTAAAGCACACTTTCTTAATATTGTAGTGGCAATCTCTCCTCAGCAGAAGTGAAATGACAGTAGTATAACATACTTCAGATCAACTCTGGCTCTTGCATTTGCTGTACTCTCTTATTTTTCTGTAGCTGAAGTTTC
This sequence comes from Scopus umbretta, assembly GCA_013400535.1. NCBI lineage: Eukaryota > Metazoa > Chordata > Aves > Pelecaniformes > Scopidae > Scopus > Scopus umbretta. Next base: position 11,553 of record VZTL01034496.1, on the reverse strand, counting down.
ATCCTATGTTTAAAGAGACCTTTGAAATTAAAAATGAAAGGGAAAGGCTTGTCTGTTTATGTCTTTTTTTTAAGACATGAATTGAGAAGATATTTTTATAATTGTAGCATTTCTCCCTGGTTCAGCTTACTGCTGAACAAATAACTAAGTACACAAGATGTTTATATGCATGTACTGTCATGTACAGTTAAAGCTAATGAAAGCTTGTACAAATAACTGTAGGCATCTTCTTAATGAAGCTCATTGCAGTTTCATGTGTGGTTTTGTAACTAGTGCATTGAGGTAGATGTTATCATTTATAATTTACTAATAGTTTAAATTCCCCAGATAACACCATTGTAACTAAAATGTGGTGAACAGTTATTTCACTGAAAATTTATGTTTCTATAAAAGGAGACAGGTGTTTATAAAGGAAAATGAGTATTAATAAAAACTACTTTTTAGTATTTTTCATAACAAGTAACATCCTCTTATTCCTAAATAAAAATACAGCTTTAGTTCTAGAACTCACAGGCAGCATGTCAGTGTTTGTCAGATTGAAAATCATACATAACATGGCTGTCTTTTTTTAAAAAATGAAATTTGATGGAAAAAACATTAATTAGATGTGAAGTATTTTAAAACCTTCCATTAGTTATGTGATGCAAGTTGCTTGACAAACCTGAGCCATGCCGATGAAAATTTATTTGACATAAAATTTATGTATCTGTTAATTTGTGGATTTACAACAGTAAAAACAAGCAAACACAAAAACAAACAAAGCCCTGTGCACTCTGTTTATAAACTTCCAAAGACTTTCAAACAAACACACACTATTTTTATTATCTGATAATGAAAGCTTTATATAGGGTTAATTTCTAAACTGTTTGGTAATTCAGGTTTAGCTGGAATGACAGGGACTGTTCTGTTTTCAGAGTAAAACACCTTTGAGAGATTGGCCTGCCATAGGATGCCTCCATCTGTGTATCAAAATGAGAAAGACATTTAAGGTGGAAATTGTCTTGGCTGATGTTGGTATCTACAATAGGTGAGCTACTCTCCCATAAGCTCCATTTTTAAGTGGATGGAGAAGTGCTCTTACGATATGATTCCTCTGGCATTTTTTTATGTCTACCTTAAGATGAACTGACTGATGCCTATGCATATCTGTTTATCTCCCTTGTATGTAAAAAGAACTACTGCCTAACACCTGCTATATAGCTGTTTGCTCTATGGATGTTCACATCCACACAGAGGAAATTGAAGCTTTATGTTAGTATTCCTTCATAAAAATGTACATTGTGGTTTAAACCTCCATGCCATCATTCACATATGGTATATTATGAATGGTGCATAGTCATAGTATAGCATGTATATGTATTTTCAAAGTGTAGTTATGACCCCTTCTGGGAGATAGGGGAGGGTTCCAAATGTGTTAGAAAGTATTTACAACAGTCAGTGAAAAGCTAGACAGCTCCTGCCAGAAATTAAAATAATTAAATGCTCCAAACTAAGATAAAATTTGGAATGGTTAAATATCATATGTCTCATTCCTTCTGTTATCGAGGAATTAAACTCTGAAAAGTAAGGGTTACCCAAAAATAATTCAGACCAAAAGAAGGACAATTATTAATAAAGATGAAAAATATTTATCTAAGTGAGCTTAATTTTCATGTGTATTGTCATTGCTAAATCTTTACTGTGTTGCACTGCTGCTTTAATTAGGATTACGCCTTCTATGCAGCATGATAACAGGGAGGGAATTCAAGTCCTAAAATTCAGTTCTACTGGAACGTATGAAAAAAAAAGAATGAAAGTGTGAATAAGGGTTGGCCAGATGTTGTGGTTTAACCCCAATTGGCAACTAAGCACCACACAGCTAATTGCTTACCCTCCCCATCCCCAATGGGATGCGGGAGCGAATCGGGGAAAAGAAAAAAATTAAACCTGAGGGTTGAGATAAAGGCTTTTTAATAGGACATCAGAGGAAGATAAAGTAATAATAATAGTAATAATGATAAAAGAATATACAAAAAAAGTGATGCACAATGCAATTGCTCACCACCCACTGACTGATGCCCAGCCCATCCCCGAGCAGCAATCGCTGCCCCCCAGCCAACTCCCCCAGTTTATATACTGAGCGTGATGCCATATGGTATGGAACAGCCCTTTGGGCAGTTGGGGTCAGCTGTCCTGGCTGTGCCCCGTCCCAGCTCCCTGTGCCCCTGGCAGAGCATGGGAAGCTGAAAAATCCTTGACTAGTGTCAGCACTACTTAGCAACAACTAAAACATCAGCGTGTTATCAGCATTGTTCTCATACTAAGTCCAAAACTCAGCACTATAGCAGCTACTAGGAAGAAAATGAACTCTGAATTAAGCTGAAACCAGGACACCAAAGCAGTAAAAAAACCCCAAAACAAAACAAAACAACCAAAAAACCAAATGACCATAGTCTTTCAAATATTTTAAAATGTGTTAAAACTTTCTGATACTTAATACCTTTTTGGCAATATTCTTTGTTAATTTCTATCCAGTTGTAAATGTGTTTTTTTATTCTTTTTCTTTTTGCCATTTTTAAAAAACGGATCTTTTTTTGTTCGAACTTTTGTAGTGATGAACTTTCATCTCAAAAATATCACCATGTTTTATTATTCAGACTGTTAAAAAATGGCTGAACTTCTAAACTTGTCACATACAGGAAGTAATCCTTGTTAAAGAGCAAGCCAACAGCTAAATTTATACAACAGTCTTAGAAGTCACTAAAAAATGGAGTGTGCATTACTGGATGTGGTCAAAAGATATCTACCACCCTGCTTGACATAGACCCTAGCAATTTTCCTTTCTTATATGAAAATATAACATGTAGACCCTCCTATTTGAATGTAACATTTTCCTGCTTCAAGTCTAAAAATTGTGCTTCTAAGTTACAAAGTGCAATATTCCGAGAGTGAATAATGTAAAACCTGAATCGATAAAATTCAGAAGAAACATAAACCCCCCATATAACCCTAACTTGTCTTAGCACTTTTGGCTTGAAGAGTTGAAATACTATAATGGCATAATAAGAACACAAAATGTTCACAGCTTAAGAGTACAGGTTTTATTTAAGTGGTGGAAGGATGTTCCTGTTCTAGGAGTTTCGCATTTTCTGAATTATCATATGTTTAAAACTCATGTACACAGGGAGATAACACATAGTAACTAGTTCCATTAAGTTTATCAGAGTGTTACAAGACGTTAGCTGGCTATTACTGCAATATAACATTTCTTGAAAGTATCAGAATGTGCAGTTATATTGAAACAGAAATTTTGGAAGAAATGTTCTTGTTACATGAAATTATTCACTATGAGGAGAAAAGCAAGGATAAATAGGTCTGAAATAGTCAGAGTCCCATTTATGCATTTTTCAAAATGAAAAGTTCTGTTTGCTGATCAAGTGGTTTTCTGTTTAGAAATTTGAGCTGAAAATACATAATTTAGAAATCAAAGCAGCATAAAAAGCTGAAACTGGTAAATGAGGTACTGTTTTTTTTTTTTTAAATAGACAGTAATTATTATCACACATTGTTTTCAAAATTTTGACTTTCTGCCTCTATTTGATATAAAAGTTTAAAAAAAGTTTTTGCAGTGTGGACGTATCACTTTTTACCCATCATTAGAGTATCATGCCCCAGTTATTCTGAAAGGTCCCTAGTGTGTAACATAAATTTAACAGGTATTCTGCATGACCCACAAGATTCTTAAAGACCAAAGGCCTTATGGTCCCCTTGTGATACCATTTCTCCACCTCATTTTAGTTTCTGGCACTCTACTTTTGGGACCATTATTGGAATTTTAGGTACTTTGGATCATTCATTCTCTTGTTATACTTCTGTGTGTCCAAAGATGAATGCAGTTATAGTAAGTTTCTTCAATATGTAGTAGAAAAAAGGTGTTACATAAAGGCTGCAGTTTGGGTTTTTTTAATTTTATTTTACACTGCTATTTCCTCCTGAGCACAGTCACTCATTGAACTTGAGGTAAATGGCAGTTATCTACTGGGGAGTGCTTTGTGATAAAACTAGGAGGTAGTGCAGTACTTAGCATTGCAAATTTAGCAAGCATGTGATGCCAGAAAGGTTGGTGGTTGATTTTTTTCTGTTTTGCTTAGTTTTTGCGGGTTTGGGGTCTTTTGTTTGTTTGTTTGTTTGTTTGTTTGTTTTAATAATTTTAGCTAGTGTGCCATCTTTTGGGATTTCAAGTGGTTGGGAATAGTATTTCAGAAGCAGCTGGCATTCTGCCACATAAGGGTGCTGAGGTTAAGGTAGCATGTTCTCGGTCAATGCATTTTACCTGCGTGACTAGAAAATAGCAGCAGATGTGAATGATGCTAAAACAAGATGGTCTGACACTTCATGTGATCAATGATTATACAAAATTAAAAGCTTGACATATTTGATCAAAGGGAAAACACAAATTTATCAGAACAGAAATGGACAGTAATTGCTGCCACCTCAATCTTCAGCTTTGGAGGGTGAAGCTACAGCAGCTGGCAACAGAATTAACCTTCACTCTAGAGGCTTTCACAATGATTTAGATTTTGTGAGAATAGTATAAATAATTCTGTTTAAAATAAAGCCCATGGAAATCACACTGTGGCAATGCAATTTTGCCAAGATGGAAGTCTACAATGATAGAGGGACAATGGCTTTTCGGAGAGGGAACAGCAGGACAGCTCATGTGTGAGTGGTTGCAATGAGTCTGCCAAAAAAGATCTAATTCCATCTTTTTCCATCCAGCAAAATTATGTAGCACAAGAGGTTTTGTAAGCTGCAGAAGCATTAATTCAGATAGCCTCCTACATACTGCAGGGGAGAACCTAGCTGTGCACTGGGAAAGGCTCGAAAAAAACAGATATGTAAGCTAAACTCACTGATAATAACTTCAGCATGAAAGAGCTTTTTAAGCACCTGACATTTAACAGAAACCAGGATTTTTATGGTGGAATACATTTTAATATCAAACTCCTCAGTGATTTCCCACTGCAGCTTCTGCTCCGCCTCCCATATTGCAAACCTCAACACTGGGCTAGACAACAGCCCTGTCTTTATTAGTAAGGGAGGTTTGGGCTATGGAAAGTCTCCTCTCCATTATCAATTTATAATAATAATTAAAAAAAAAATGAAAGAAAAAAAATCCCATTTCTTACTGTTAGCATACCAATGAATAGATCATCCTTTTAATACAAAATAAAAAAATAAAAAGGTGAAACAAATAAAATATGTCATTTAAACTTGAAATATTTGTTTGTTCCTAAGAAAGTGCTAATAAAATGAATTAGGATGTGACTGTCTAAAATTTCAAGGAGCAAAAAGGGACTAGAAAACTGAAGGATCTTTTAATGCATGATCATGAATACCAATTTGTCCAACTCTTATTTGCATCTCTTTAGAGAGAGAAGAAATAAGCATGTTTCCTTTAGGGGTCATATTTTAAAACACACCTATAGGGGACTTAAATCACCAAAATAGACTGGAACCTAAAAAAAACCCAAATAGTATTTTTCATCCCAACATAGAAAACTATCTCCATTTTTTCTGATGTTGTTCTGTAATATAAGGGTCATTGGATTTTTCATTGCAATGCAAATAACAAGAAGTCAAAACAATTAAAGTCTGGACTGAACAAGAATCAAGTATTGACATCTATTTTTCATTTACCAGGAAGCAAAAATGATAATGGCATTATGGATTTGATTAATGAAGAGATAATTATTTGCAACATTTTCAATTAAAAAACCACATTTTAAAATATTTTATAATTTTTAGGTTTCATTTAGTATTCTTAAATTTGTTAAACAGCTGGAAATTATCCCTACACGATGTTAACCATTTTTACAGGTTAGCACTAGTAATTTCTTAATCTGTGATATTTTAGTTAAAAATTAGTATCCCACCATTCCAGATAACATGAAGGTTACATTGTGGCAGTTTGTGTCTTCATGATCTACTGAAATCTATTAACAGGATCTCAGATGAAAGATTTTGAATTCCTGTTTTTAGAATGTTTCCAATCTAGACTTAATATCACATATTCTTCCTTCAGATTTATTTCTCTGTGAAGTGTCTCTGGAGCCAGAGAAATAAAAATACCCATGATTCAAGTTAGCATGCACGTTCCAGGATGACATCTATAGAAAAGATAATACTTTTTCTATAAATTAAATTCTGGCTAAATAGTCACACGTTACAGGTACCTGAGCCATTGGTATTGCAAGGATCATAATTTGAAACTTTTATATCTCTTGTCATTAAGGTGTGTTCAGTGCTGAATTAGACAACTTGCTCTGCAAACAATGAGTGCAGAGGTTTTAATTTCTCTCATAGAATCTCTAACAGTCAACAAAACTGTTGTCTGAGACAACAGAAACTGCATTAAAGGATGATGGTACTTTTACCCTTAGGCTAGATTTTGAATTTACAAAACCTGATTATTAGTAAGCTTAATTGATAAAGGAAAAAGGCAGCAATTCAGGCATTGGGGGAAGGTCATAGATTCTAGCTCCTGTAGCACACATGTTATGAAAATGAATTTAACAAATAAGCTCTTGTGTAAGAATGAAGGAAATATATTCTTTTGGTTTTATTTATTTCATCAGTGAATATCTGGGTGTTGTGGTTTAACTCCAATTGGCAACACAGCTGCTTGCTCACCCTCCCCCCACACCAGTGGGATGGGGGAGAGAATTGGGAAAAAAAAAAAACAAAACCCATGGGTTGAGATAAAGGCAGTTTAATAGGATAGCAGAGGAAGAGAAAATAATAATAATAGTAATGATAAAAGAATATACAAAAAAAGTGATGCACAATGCAATTGCTCACCGCCCACTGACCGATGCCCAACCCGTCCCCGAGCAGCGATCGCTGCCCCCCGGCCAACTCCCCCCAGTTTCTATACTGAGCGTGATGCCATATGCTATGGAATAGCCCTTTGGGCACTTTGAGTTAGCTGTCCTGGCTGTGCCCCCTCCCAGCTTCTTGTGCCCCTGGCAGAGGACGGGAAGCTAAAAAGTCCTTGTCTAATGTAAATATTACTTAGCAACAACTAAAACATCAGCGTGTTATCAGCATTGTTCTCATCCTAAATCCAAAACACAGCACCATAGCATCTACTAGGAAGAAAATGAACTCTGAATTAAGGTGAAGCCAGGACAGTTACTGACTTCTTGTACATATGAGTCAGAAGTCCCTTCACTAAGATCAGGAGCAAGATCGGCCCTTCTACTCCGTCTGGGGAACTGCTCACTGGAAACTGGAGCAGTAGTTTTCCTGGAAGAACTCCCCTGCATGATTGTTTTTCCTTGCAATTCATGTACCTGTGCCTCCACTGTCGAAGCAGGTTTACAATCCCAATTCCTCATGTCTTCTCTGAGGTCACACAGGTAAAACCACAGCGTGCCCCGGGTTGTGTACCCCCTATACCCTCTCTGTTGAGTGGAAAAACTCAGAGTCCTAATAGCTGAGATATTGGTCCGCATAGGTGAAGAATAGGACATATTGTCTTTGAATTGCTGGAACTCCTGGGACAGTTTACAGCTGAGACAAGGGAGGAAGAGATACTTTCCTCATATTCCCGGAGTTGGCTAGCCAATTCATCCACCATTGGTGCAGCTCCATCTTTCCAGACCAGTACTGCCAACAAGTTGGTATACAATGCTGGAGTGCTTCTTATCAACTTCCGCCACATGGGTCATGTGCACAGGACTTCATCTGGACTTTTGGGTAACTGCTTGTTGTCCAGGTCACTATAAACCACCTCCAGCACGGCTAATTCCCTCAAGTACTGGATACCTTTCTCTAAGGTGGTCCATTTGCCTGGGCAATATATAACATCTTCCTCGAAGGGATATCTTTCCTTCATGCTTGACAGTAGTCGTCTCCAGAGGCTAAGGGTTTGTGCTCTTTTTCCAATCTCTTTTTCAATACCCCCTTCCCTAGAAAGGAATCCCAGTTGTTTTGCTTCCTTACCCTCTATAAAAGAGTATACAAAGCAAGTGATGCACAATGCAATTGCTCACTACTCACTGACCGATGCCCAGCCCGTCCCCGAGCAGTGATCACTGCCCCGCCAGCCAACTCCCCCCAGTTTCTATACTGAGCATGATGCCATATGGTATGGAATAGCCCTTTGGGCAGGTTGGGTCAGCTGTCCTGGCTGTGCCCCGTCCCAGCTTCTTGTGCACCTGGCAGAGCATGGGACCCTGAAAGAAAAAGTCCTTGACTAGTGTCAGCACTACTTAGCAACAACTAAAACATCAGCGTGTTATCAGCATTGTTTTCATACTAAGTCCAAAACTCAGCACTATAGCAGCTACTAGAAAGAAAATGAACTCTGAATTAAGCTGAAACCAGGACACTGGGAAAGGTACTGCAAAAGCATATCCCCGAATGGTTTGTATAGGACTGAGGAGTGCCTAATTTGTTGATCTGAGTGGAAAATAAACCCATATATAGTAAATCCAGCCAACCTTAAGGGAAGAGACTCCAAGACCTTTATCAAAAGGGAAAAAGCACCAAGGGACATTAAGTCAGTTGACTGACATTATGGAGAATCTAAATTTAATACTTAAGTGCTTAAGTGTTTTGGGTACCTCTCAAACCTCTCAAATTTTGTCCTTTTGTCGATCTAAATCTTTAATTACTAGTATCATATGAGATTGATATTATATGCAATCTAAAAGTGACATGAATGAAAAAAGAAAATCTCTCTAAGACCTTAAGTCTTTTGTGAATTAGGAGCTTTTCCTACAAACCTGATGTATTTTCCTGACTAGCAAGAAATCCGATATTCAAGATGAACTAACTCTTGAGTTTTTTTCAAAGAAAAAGTCTCATATCATTTGGCAAAGGACATATCTTTCTGGTTTAGAACGGTAATTATTATTGTCCAAATTTGTTTAATGCCAACATTAATTTATTATTATAATGGGTAGAATAGTCTCCCATAAAGTCTAATTAATAGCCATCATTATAAGTGTGTCAAAGAGTAATGGAAGATTATTGTATTGCGGGTTAGTTCTGTCCTGGGAATTCCCTATATCAAGGACAGTCACACTTTGGGAATATAACAAAGGAATATTATAAACTTCTTCATGGCTTCTTTGCATTGGCGCACAACTGTAAAGGCTCACATTTATTGTTATTGTAAGAGTGTGTCTGAATGAAGATGTCACAATCACTCTAGAGCTACCTTATGAAATTTGTGGAGCCATGTTTTCCAAACCTAGGGCATATGTTTTAGTCTTTGCAATCAATGAGATCTCCTTGTATACTTCAGCATGAGAACATGAAAATGTAATGTGAAAGGAAAAAATGTACTGAGACTATAAAAGCATATTGAGAACTTCAGTTCTGATTTCGTATAAAGCCAACCCCAGGCTAGGGTCAGGAAATACACTAATGTAAAATGTGGACTTTGAGCAATAGTTTCTGTGTCAGTATCAACACCACTGCAAAAACAGCTGTAAAAGCAAAGCACAGGTAAAAAGAAAAACAAACCAAACCAAAACAAACCAAAACACCTCCCAAATAAATCCCCCCAACAAAAACACACCAAAGCAAACAAACTAAAGTCATAAACACCTAACCTGTCCCCTCTGGTAAAACTCCATAAATGTGTCCTCACTTATCCTCTCACTTGCTAACTTCTTTAGAATAGAAAATATATCGCATTTCTTCTCTCAATAGATAGAGTTCAGTAGAAGCCTAGTTATGATAAGTACCTTGTATTTATTTAAAAATGGCAAATAACATGCATTTTTAGATATTAAATACTGTTTGGTTGCTGTTGTCGTCATCGTTGTTTTGTTTTTGTTTTTTGTTTTTTTTTTTAATTTCCAGTGAAAACTATTCATTTTAAGATCCTTGTCAAGAATTAAATGGGCTAGAAAAAAGTCCATGTTCATTTTCTGATGATTGTTAAAACAGCTACCACTCATTTATAACTATTCTAAATGATACCTCTCCTTTTAATAAATGCACAAATCTTTTTTGACTTTTATTCCTGTGCTTTCTGACTTTATATAATTCATTAATTCCATTGGAAGGAAAGAAAAAGCCAATAAGAAAAGACATAAAGAAAAAAATTCTCTTTTTCAAAACCCTATTTTAACCTTAAGGGAAAACTAGCAACATAAATCCAATTTTAGGCATCCTATCTAATTCTCCAGTCCTACTGTTGAGTTTCTAATTGAAAAGATTTCCCCAAAGTACATGATATTAGAGCAATGATATGGGTTAATTGCAGAATTTATTGGGTGGTGATATGGAAAAATTAACATGCATCACTGTGTAATTCCAATAATTTTCTAAGATAATCCTATGAAATCACCACAAATTTAATGCAGAACAATGTAAGCTTTTTTCAATGTCAATTAAGAATGACATTTCACAAGCCCCCCTGGGAGCTGCACACCCAGATTCCACTGAAAATCAGTGTCAGTTGGCTTCCAGCCTTCCTACACACTTGCTTTGAACTTCCATCTTGCAAGTTGTTCTTTCCCTTTTTACCCTGCTCAATAAAAGCCTTGTAGTAAAAAAGTATACATAGTTTGCAAGTTGACTTTTCACTTTGTCGTCTTTCTTTTTCATCAGAGAGTGCAAGAAACTTCCTTAGAGGCAGTTGTTCTAGGATTTTGCCCTAGTTCTTATGTCATACCAGGTATGTGAGACAGGAGAAGTGGCAGATGTGAAAGCTGGTAAAACAAAAAAGGTCTGAAAGGGAGACAATTCCCACTCCTGGTAGCCAGACACTGCACTCCACCATCAAGAAACGCACCGAGATTATGTGTTTGACGTGTTTGGTCAAGGTGAAAACATTTGCAAATGCATCTGCTCAGGAAGGCCAGGGGAAGCTGCCTTAAGTTTGCAACCAGGAGGGTTTGGTTGCAAATGCTAGTGGCAATATCACCAATCCATCCCAGAGCCCTTGCACTTATATAATGTCAACAGCAGGAGAAAAAGTGAGCTTGGAGATGACTTAGTACTGACAAGAGCTATTGCTTTTCTGTATAGCAAGAGGGGATATTTCCTTTCCCTTTGAAGAGAAATGCTGTCATTCAGGAAAAAAAAAAAAAAAGTTAAAAAAAAAAGTAATAATACCAGGGTCAGATATATGTGTTAGGCAAAAGGAAAGAATCTAACCAACATGAGGTAGATTGCAGAATTTGTGCCACTGCATGGGGATGGCAAACCTAAAAATAGCAATTATTCTTTATGTTTGTGGTTTTATTCATCCCAGCTAATTGCAACCATATGTAAAAAGCTTTATATTTTTCCTGGTAAATATTTATTTTGGAGATCTACACAAAAGATGGAAATTTCAGCACAGTGTGAAGGCTAGAGCAATCATATTCCTCTATATGGCCTTTTGATATATTGTAGAGACAACTGATTTAATTAAGCTACATCAACTCACTTAGGACAGTTAAATGAGTAAATTCAGACTAAAGATTTACTACACCATTGTTGTGGTTTAGCCCCTGTTGGCAACTAAGCACACACAGCCTCTTGTTCACCCTCCCCCCCAACCCAGTG
>VZTL01034495.1:0-11810 GCA_013400535.1 Scopus umbretta | reverse complement strand
GGGAGGGGAGAGCAGTTACTTTCTTTACAGCAAGGTTTTATCTACCTCTTCCATGGTTTAAGACTTACTGGGTAATGAATTCCAGAGTAAAAACCCTGAATTTGCACAGGGTGGAGTGAGGGGAAAGTGGGTGGGAATCCGGCAAGAATGGGACTGACCAACAAGTTCTTAGCTAAGTCTCTGTGTTACAGGCAACTTTTTGGCAATGAAGAAAAGCAACAGGGAGGAGAAAATTTACCTCTCACAAGTGAACAATGAGAAAGTGAAGGCAGGGAGTAATTTATGTGGCAAGTTACAAAACTTCAGCAAGGAGTGAGAAGGGGAAGGGGGGGATAGTACGATGTAAGGGGGGGGGGGTGTTGAGTAGCTTGAAAAACAACATTGAGAATGTGAGCCTAAGCTGTCTCCACAAAGAATGTACTGAGAAAGCCAGCTTGACTAGCTTTAGTTCTTACATGACCTGAAAGTCATCTTTTGCAAAAAGATGAACTTAAGTTGAACAAAGATGTTCAAGTACATGTCACAAAACCAAGTTGGTATGGACTGTAGATATGGGTGGGTGTGTATACAAAGTCACTAGTAAGGGGCACAAAGCATAATGAGAGACATTTCTAAACTCAGTAGAGGTTAAATTTACTTTTTCTAGATGGCATCCCAATTTGAGGGAGGGGAATAAGTATTAACAGGTGATACTAGAAGTCTAAAATGTCTAATGCCTCTTTATTTTACTGTAGATTACAGCAAAATTTATTCCAGTGGTGGTTATATTGAATATCATTGATCAGAAGAAGTGATTATACTGAATAACACTAAGAGTAGGAACTCAACCTAGAACAGAAGAAAAGTGTTAAACTGTATGATATTTTCAAATAATCTCAGCCTTTCAAATATTGCATTAGAGCTCTTTAACAAATCACAGTGATGTTGGAATCAATAGTAACTATTGTTAGCGTAGCCCTTTTTTAAAAAAAAAAAAGAAAAAACTTGTCTCTCATAAAGCTTTGCTAACTTGAAAATAATGGAACAAATTTGAAATATTTTGATAAAACATGCATTTTGGGTAACTCTGAGAAGTGTCAAGAAGATATTAAGAAAATAAACCTCGAGGGTAGGTTTTTAAGGAAGAATGGGTAAGTTCAAATCTATTTTATGTTGCAAGCTAGTACCCTTAGAGTATAAGGGAGCAGAAGTAGGTGATTTTTCATACAAACATTAACACCCCTAAAGCAATAAGGCTAACAGTGATCTAGATTAAATTATTGAGGTGTAGGCCCGTCCGCCTGGAAACATGTCCTTAGAAGTCATAGTAATCCTATGTACAAAGTGAAAGCTAAAACTCAGTAGGCTTGTATAGGAGTATACTATGAACCATATTTGAAGAAGTTTGAAAGTAGGGCTTATAGAACTAGTGGGAGATAAACAAAAAACAAACATGCAAACATAACTCTGTAAGGAGCTGTAAAAACTTAAGGAAAAATGATGGGGGGGTTGTGGTTCTAGGAAGAAAAATGTTGGGTAAAGGAGAGGTTATTCTGGCTGACATGGTCAGTCATGTCTATGTAAATGCAATGCTGTTCACTTCTGGGTATTATGGTTCAGGAAATACAAGAATTAGTTGTGATTTTTGCGGGAAAAACTAGAAGAGCTGAGCTGGTTTGCTCTGCTGAAGAGAAGAATGAGGAGAGACATGGTTGCCATCTTTGCAGAAGATTTTCGTGTATTGGAGGGATATACCTTAAGGTTTTCTTGTCCAGTCCTCACTGGACAATTAACAGGTGTTAAATGCGGTCAAGGTGACTTTCAGAGTCTTCAGCTACACAGCAATCTGTGTAACTGAGCAGTGACATTACTGAGTAACAGCTATAGAATTTGTTGGAAGAATGAAAACAGGCTAGACTAAAGTTTTTCATCTCTATTTTTGTATCGTGAGTATTTCTTGATGGGTAGAAAAAAAAAGGCAAGTTTCTTGTTTTGCTCTCTTGATTTGACTATTTTTACATTCCTTTCAGGCCCTATATTTTGTAGGGGCTTTTTAAATGTTGCAAATTGGGCCATCTCACTGATTATGTAACAATATAAAACCAAGCTTAATTATGTCCCCATTATTAGGGAAATCTCTACTGCCCTTTTGTGTAGTGTCTTGTGGCCCTTAAGTAGGGAAGAAGCTGGCAATGATGTCTGAGACAGTGCTGAGAGCAGGGTAACTTAGGGTAGCTGTGCCTGACTGAGAAGCCCCTACCTAATACTTTTAGATTTGGGGGGGCTGGAGAAGTTATTGGGATAGTAAAAAGCTGCATGAAGGTGAACACAGAGCATGAATGGTGTATAGCACCTGGCTTCGAGGCATTTGGCAGAGGTGGGGGACAACAGAATCTGAAAATAGCTCAGAATTAGTTTATTTGGGATTGTGGGCGACAGTGCTGTCTGCGTGATGGCTGTTAAGAGTCTTAGAGTTGTGGACTTGGGATTGAGGAAATAAGATGGCTAGCTTGGAGATAACTTGGTTTAATTGCGGTGATGGGCTGTGTGGGGTTCCTATTAAGAGCTGGGGATGTCTGGGTTGGTACTGAGGGAGGGGAATAGTGAAGTATTAGAGTGACAGGAGGTTGTCTTGGCCTTCCCCTGCCACAGCTATTTTCATCGTATCTTTGTTGTGTGAGCAGGAGAGCAGTCTAACACAGGAGTCAATCTGAAGTCTAAACTTCCACTTGTAACAAGTAAATCTCTGTAAAAAAACAAGTAAATATCTTTCTGAACTGCAAATAAAGGGCTTTGCAAAGTTTAACTAATTTTTGTTTTGGCTTGGGTAATACATACTCAGACTTAAAATAGGTGAATGCAGTTACAGCTACATTCAGAACTTGTTTCTTTCATGCAGCAGAAAAATGCCTTAAAAAAATGCTGACCAGTAAACACACTTACATACGAAGATGCTAATTTCATCAGACTTCTGTTAGGCTGTGCTGTTTCAGGTTTAGCCTGTTTGACTCTATTTTCTTTCAGAGTCATTAACATGAATGTTTGGCGTGCAAACAGGGTGATGTCAGGGTGTAAGCAATATATGTTTGCCATAAGGAAGCCTATGCCTCTGCTTTAATTCTGAAGTTTTTGCAGTTGCTGAATATGAACTGCTTAAACCTAATTTTCTTTTGGTTTATTGAAAATCCATCTCTGTTCATAACTTCTACTAGCTCTTTGAGACAGACCTCTTCATGATAGCTGTCTATACTACAGAAATAGTGCTGATTGAGTAAACAACTTCTGGAGATGAACATCAAACCAATTCCCTGAGAGCCCTTGCTGTCTGTCTATGGCAGTATGACTGGTGCTTTCCTTCGTCAGGCAGTCATGGGCATCTCTAATCCCCTTTCTCTGAATGCTGGTTGTGCCCTATTTACCAGGGAGAGCTTGGGTCTGTTAGCCTCCTGTAGGTACAGGACTAACTCTCAGTCGGGAGGCCACGCTGGCAGTGTGTTAAGGGGGAGATCAAATTTTGATGACAATGCGAGTGAAAGCAAGAAGGATCAGTCCTATGCTAAAGAAATTGGCAGTCCTGAGCTTATGGTATTGGGAAGACTCAAAGGATTTGCAAAAGGTGCAGGTGGTAAGACTGACTTAAAAAGCCTTCTTAAACATGAACTTAAAGGGCAGAGGGTGCCTGGCATTGAACCAGCAGGAAGGGAGCAAGCTCTGAGAAGTCTTCCATTGCCTTTGAAATTAACAGAGGGAAGTGGAATCTCATATGTGCCCTGGTAGATACATCAGAGGTAGAGAAATAAAGACTTGGAAAAAGAGACACATGCAGAAAGATCTGACAAGTAGAACATTCTTTTTGAGCAGCAGGAGAAAATGAGCTCAACTCTACCGGGTGCCCAGGCTGTGATATATTCTGCAGCTCATCTACCAAGCGGTAACTCTTTACATTCTCTAAAACCCTTTTACTGAGGTAATTCAGTTTGAAGGGATGGCTCTGCTAATTTAATGCCTTTTACAGAAAAGGACAACACATTTCACAGCTTCATTGCCTTACTGCTTCATGGTGTCTGTGGTCATCTGACCTGTGTTAAGCAAGCTCAACTCACCAAGCTGTCAGAATACTAACGGAACAAGAAAGCGTATCAGGTGTGCACTTTGTGCACCTTGGGATTGGTTTGGGGACAATAAGACATGAGTGAGTGTACCATACTGTTAAACAACAGTAAACTGTTAAGCTAGCTCTGCTAGCTTTGTGAAACCTTTGCCCTTAGCAGAAATCCTATTTTGGTACAAGTTAAGTCAATCTGACTTCACTTATAGTGGATGTCTCATTGATCACCTATTGCTAAGCTGATATGAAGTTACTTAATATTTAGATCTGACTACTTGAAAATGACTACCCACAGATTTGGAGTAGTAAGTGACGTACTGACATAAAGAATTAAGATGTATTTGTATTTTTTTCCAGTCAACTCTACTGTACCAGGGTGGTTAACTTATTCTTCTAAATGTAAAGCAAAAGTACATCTCACTTACAATTTTACCATACCGTTAGAGGTACTGAGTAGCCTACTTTTCCAAGTATGTAATATGAACTCAGAGCGGTAAACGCATTTTTATCTGTAGAGTAATACAGTGCTGTACCTAGTGCCAGTTAAAGCATGCATTTTCTATTGTAAAATATAACCAGTTATGAGGGGAGTTTTCTTGCATGTGTGCACTTCTGGCATTAGAGAAGCTTAGATAGCTATGGCATGGGATCCTGCTACAATGACTTCAAACTGTTTTTTGTCTTGTATCTGTACTTTATAACATTCTTCTTCCCCTTCCCCCTGCGAATGTCTTACTGGATGTAAATAGGTTTGGAGTCATCATGTATTTCTGTTGTAGCAACTTTAACTTAAATTTTTGGTTTGAAAGCATATGTAGTAAAAATGCCACTGCTTTTTTGAGTATTTGGAAAAGTTACGTATTTTGTTCTGTATCTACAGACCATCTGGAAATTCAAGTGGCTAGCCTGCCTCAGTTCAGTGCTTGGTGGCTGTTGAAATACAGACCTTTGTTGTTTTCTTAGGGTTGCCCAATTTCTTCAGTCAGTAGGCCAGGTGTGTGATAAATATATGAATATCAGGTTAACCTTCATTTGCGTGAAACTTAACTGCACACAGCATTGTGTTCCTGGATCAAATATAGTATAGTGTTTGAAAGGACAGGCTGTTGACCAGGTCAATAATAGCTTTTCAGATCACTTTCCCTTTTCTGTTAACTATCCAGTCAGTTATCATTTTGTCCCTCAGTACCACAAGTCAGTGTTCCTGGAATGTTTTAGGATTAAGGAAATAGACACGAGCCAGTTCGATAAATAATGTGCAATGTTTTTGAGCACAGTACCTAAGTATATTTTACTTCTTCTTTGCTGCCAGAAGAGGGAGCAGTGATCTAATGTTCTTACCTTTTCTAAACTAGTTACATCTGTTCTAGAAATAGTATGTCTGAATTGAGTGTTATAGGGTTCTATTTTATTTTATTATTCTTTTTAGAGGTGGTGGGACTGAAATGTAAAGCTGGATTTTTAATTTTTGACACTTTAATTATTAGCCTTCTAGTTTGGAAGTTGTTACAGAATATTTCAGTCTGGTAGTAAGCTTGCATCATCATCTGAGAATGTTGTATTGCATGGGTTTTTTGCGTGTTTAAGATTTACCTGGTTCTGTGGGTGGGATGTGTCATCAGAACAACAGCTTCATAATCTCAAGCAAATTAGTATCAGTTGGGTCAGTCTTCAACAGTGCAAATACTTCTAAATTAAAAACTTGAGAACTCCTTTTCTAAAGCTGTGAAGATATGCTTGGTTGTTTGCCTCAAGGAAGACCTTATGGCAGTGATAGGGGTTGAAGTGATGTAGCTGAAATAGGAATACAAATAATGGATATGACAGATCTCAACACTGGTGGTGCTTGACTCCTGGAGGGGAGCATGGTTTTTATTTTAAGACAGTTGTTCTTAAGCTATACTAATGTGAATAAAACTGACTAAAAATTATGATTCAGCTAGTGAAGAAGATTAAGTTTATGCTGCACAGATTTACTCAGAGGTGGGGAAAAACAGTTGCAATCCACCACTGCCCTCCCTTGCAATATAACTTTTTTCTCTCTTAGATAAAGCATGTTTTGTTTTAAGTGTTTTGAACATCAATGTGTGGAAATAATAAACTTGTATCCCATAATGTGATATCTGTATAGCATGAGAAAGACTTACTAGCTCTTCTGTAACTGTAATGTGTAGATTAGGAAAAGGTGTCTAGCTACAACTTGGAGGTTAGTATTACTTAACTCAAAGTCATGAGTAAAAGTAAGTATCTGAACCTTTCTTTTACTGGTATAGCAGTTCAATTTAAGGTGACTAAAAGCTGATGTGGGCTTATTGTAGTTCTTAAGTAGAAGCTGTTCTTCTATGTAGAAGTTTCCTGTACACAGAAGTTTAATTTCTTTGTAGAACTGCTGTGTATTTAAAGACTGATTTATTCTGAATTCTTTACATATTACGTAGGTCTAAGAAAATCTACAAAGAAGCGCAGTGAATCACCACCTGCTGAGCTCCCCAGTTTGCGGCGGAGCACACGGCAAAAGACCACGGGCTCCTGCGCTAGCACCAGGTAAATATTAATATAATGAAACATGATTACTGAGTGGGTTGATATTAATGTCATTTTCATGCATGAAGACTGGCCTTGTCTATCTCTTACTTTGCTGTTGTAGAAGTAGCTGTAGCTTTTTCAGGCCTGCTGGGTTACTCTGTATACCAGCGTCATGGATATTTGTCACCATCACCATATTGTTACCAATATGTCACCATATTTGCCACACAGAATTTGTCACCATCAGATCTTTAATAGTCCCTCAGTTGTGGGGGTAGAGGAAAAGAAACACCCAAAGCCAATATTATACATTTAAGAAATACTTTCTTAGGGAGGTGTTGTTTAAAAGGATACTAAACACTGAGAGAGAGTGCTAAGCAACTGTCCATCATGAATAATACAATATATGACCATTTTGAAAAATAAAGGATTTCGTGGTACCATACAGTAGTCTGTTTTAATAGTGTACATTGAGCTGACTCAGCTTGTCAGCAGCTGCATCTGAACAATACTACAAGTATCTAAGTACTTAATATACTTTCTGGGGTAGGGGAAAATTAGTCGTGAATTAATAATTTTAAACAGCTGGTAGACTAAATGGGAGGGGAGAGTAAATGTGTCCTGTGATGCAAGAAATTTTTGTGGTTGCATATAGTCTGAAGCTAGACTTATGAAGCCTTAACAAACTTTATTATTTTTAAACTACATTCAGTAATTGCAGCACAAATTATTTTCCCTTTTCTATGCCATCATACCATTTAAAAAAAAAAAAAGCTTCTGAAGTCTGATTCTGTTGTCAAGTGTGCATTTGAATTTGACTGTTTACTCTGTAGGCATATATAGTTGTAGTAATGATTACAGTAGTGTTAAAACAAATTGAAAAAGGCTTGTGCCTCAGACTTGTGCTGGCACTAAAAACCAAGCTGAACATCAGAGTTCTCTTTGTGCTTTCAGTAGTTCAGAACTTCCTTTAAAGATAGTGACTCTAGAACTCCTCAAATGTGTATGCAATTTGTAACCAACAGTCACTTTAATCTTGCTCATTTTCACTTTTATATTTTAGTAGAGATGCCTTGTCTTGAAAGGTGTGATGTAAGGACCTAGCTGTAATGCATTAGTATAAACAAATCACTGCCATGTTGCAGGGCAAGAAGGGTAAAGAAGAGTTGGATGGTTTTGTGAAGACTGATTCATACACAGATCTGTTAGTTTGCGCAACTTTCTGGTAGTGATCTACATAAATGTTATGTGGTTTTCAGTAGTCTCACATAAACAAATCTTTTGTCTTAGTTCATAAAGTCTGAAACTTTGTTTTTTGAATCTTTAGTCGGCGAGGCTCTGGCCTGGGCAAAAGAGGAGCAGCTGAAGCTCGCCGACAGGAGAAGATGGCTGATCCTGACAACAACCAGGATGGAGTTAACTCTTCAGCTGCGCGTACAGATGAGGCTCCCCAGGGAGCTGCAGGTAAAAAGAAATTCCAACTGAAGCATTTTTAGTATAGTTGAGGATATAAACTCCTGTGCATTTAAAAATAATTAAAATGGATTAAGTTCTGGGGAGAAATTATTATTTAAGCTGGTATAACTGGTAAATAATCCTAGAAGGTTTTTGAGTGAGAGGGACCTTTATTTTTGAATTTGATCTCTTGGGTATCTGGGAGATGTTCCAGTTATGCTTTTTTGTAGTCTCCAAACTGTGTCAAATAAAGTAGACTTCAGTTTTCAGGCATCTACTTTTTTTGTGTGGTTTTTTTTTTTTTTTTAAAAAGTAACTTCAGCAGATGATACATAAATTAATGTACCGCCAACTGAAGAGACACCAAACTGTTCAGAATACAGAAGGCATGCATTTACCTATAAAAGCTCTTTTGTAACTACTCATAAATCTTCTATAAGTTTTCTGTTGAAATGGCAAGCATGTCTGTGCTGGAGAAATTTGTAACTGTGTTAAATATTCTTACTTTTACTTGCACAGTCCTATTAAATAGTACCTAATTTTATCATCTGGTCCTAATCAGTAGTGAGTTCAAAGGAGCTTTCCAGCAGTTATGCTGGATTGTAGAAAATGTCAAACATTCTCTGCTTAAAGCTAGGTACATCAGTACAAAAAGTTAAAATTAACAGAAACTAAGTGCAGCATAACACTCAGTTAAGAAAAGCATAAATTTGCTAAGGATACAGGTAAACTTGTCTGAAAGATAATCTGCTAATCTAGCTGGTGGTTTTTTTTTGGTGGGGGTGTGTGTGTTTTGGTTGGTTTTTTTGTGTTTTGTTTTTTTTTTTTTTTCCTCCTTCGTTATCTTATGTTGATATAGCTTCTCTCTTCAGCTTTTGGAAAGTATTAGGCCTGTAGACCGGTCTATTCAAAAAGCACTGGTCTATTTTAAAATTGTACAGAAGTATGATGGTGGCAATGTTAAATGCAGAGCACTCTTCTCATGGTGGACACTTTCTTCGATGGTGGAATTGATGCAAATTTTATAGCTCTAAAGGCACTTCATCTTGCGTTAATCTCTATTTTTATTTCTTTAGCTTCTAGTTCTGTTGCTGGGGCTGTAGGTATGACAACCTCTGGAGAAAGTGAGTCAGATGATTCTGAGATGGGAAGACTACAAGGTATAAAAGTTGTTACTAATTTACCACTTTTTTTGTTTGCAGCCTATAAATAGCCATACCTACTCTAATTCTGTATTATACGTAGTGGAAAGGCTGTGTTCTGTTTCTTTGTCTGTGAATGTGTTGCTTTGCTTACTGTAGTTCTGAAGTACGGAGTTACAAGCTTTAATTCACTAAAGATGCAAGAATTTGCAAGTAATGTCTGGAGGGGGTGGCATAGTGTCCTTACTCATTTACATGGTGTATAATACACTACTGTTGACTTTTCAGGAGGAAGTAGGGGGAGAGCATTGAGAACTCAGTCCTATTAAATGTGTAAGCTCAAATATGAAAATAAGTCTTTGAAGAATGTTTTTAGTTGACAGGCCAGGGTAGGCCTGCTGTTACTCTGCCTGCTTCTGGATAACATTTTTTGTGCTTGTCATTGATACCTATGTTGCTGTAAGCTTTGACCAAACAAAATCTAAATGTTCTTAAAATGCTTGCTTTCGTGCTTGGGCTAAAGGATTCGGGTCTCAAAACCTGAGAGTACAGACAGGTAGAAATGCAGTTTGCATGTCCTGTAACTTTTAATGATTTTGCCACTACATTGCAAGGAGTTCTGAGATCATGCTCTCCCTTGCAAATGACAGGTTTCAGTTAATCTGGATATTTAATGTGGAAATGAGTGCTCTGTCGCTACCGGTTCACTTGCTTGTAGTCCTCAGTAAGCATAGGTATGCATTAGGAATATTGAACTAAATTGGTTTTTGCTATTAATCATTGTTGTATTGATCAGCAGTAGTCATGCTTGCTACAGTAGAAATGAGAATCACCCACTTAGTCTAGCTTAAGTAAGACTACTGAAAAGCATTCAAAAACAAAACCAAAAAACCCCTAATATCTAGCAGAGTTGTTCCCTCTCCTGCTCACAACAAATAAAGCTGTGAACCTTTTTTTCAGTGTAGTTTTTTCAGATTAATAGTGCCACTCAGTTCCTGAAAAAGTGAAGATAAGCTTAACCTATTTTATGTAGTTTGAGTTCAGATTTGAAATTAGTCTGGTGTGTCTGCTATTCTAGATCTAGACTTTCAACAACTTACATTTCACAGAAGAAATCTGTTCTATTATAACTCTGGAAACTCAGTGGGTGACTTCTGAAAGGGCCTTAATGCTCTGATGCATACAAAAATTAGTTATTTTTTTCCCTAAAGGTCTTTTTGGTGTGATGGTTGTTTTGGTTGTTTTTTTGGTTGGTTGTTTGGTGTGGGGTTTTTTGTTTGTTTTTTTGGTTTGAGTTTTTTTGGTGTGTAGGGTTGTTTTTTTGTTTTTGTTTTTTTTTTTGAAATCGAGGTAGCTGCAGTCATCTAGTCCTAACTCTTCTTTCTTAAAGGATCAAAATTCTAGTAGTCTTAAATTGTAACATCATGGAATTTAAACTTTTAAAAATATGTAGAAGCTTTGACAATGGCTGTTATCCTCTGTTTGCTTTTAGCTCTATTAGAGGCTAGGGGTCTTCCTCCTCACCTGTTTGGCCCTCTTGGTCCTCGGATGTCGCAGCTCTTCCACAGGACAATTGGAAGTGGAGCTAGTAAGCAAAGTTTGTCTAATTTGACTTAATTCTTTCCACTTCCAGACTAGTAGAATTCAGCCAGTAGTAAATTCTAATATTTGTATTAGTTTCATAGTTTAATGTAATATTTTACATGTTGGAAACTTGTATGTCATTATAGTGCTAGACCACTGGTCAATATTAATTTGCTTGCCTTCCTATAAGGAAGAGAAATTTGCTTTAGCCATATTTCTTTTCTTTTTTGGGGCATCTTAATGTTCCCTTCTAGGTGGGGAAGGGAGGGTTCTTGCCTTTTCACCCCTTCCTTTTTCTTTTGCATGATGGGCTGCTTAACAAAAGACCTCTCCAACCCGCTTGGGTTTTTTGCTAGCTTTAAACAAGTGCTTAAGCTAGCTTTAAAACTATTATTAGATGTCAGTTCTAAAGTATGTTGTTTATAGTTTCAGAATTGTCTTAAGTTTCAGACAGAAATAATTTCCTTCCGGCAGTGTGTCAGTGAGAACATGGGTCCTCAGTCTCGTTCCACCATGTCTGCATTATGCAGCTAGTTAAGATGTGTACCTTCTAGTCTTAAGTCTGTTTTGGCTTCCCAGGAGAGCCAAAGGCAGCCTGTTACACTGCCTGCTAAGAAGAGGATGGGGCCTCATGGGTACTCCATATACTGTATTATCCGGGGGGGTGGTGGTGTTGAAAAGTCCTTTGCTTTAAAAAAGTGAAGTGGTGTGGGTTGTGGCACCTGCTGTAGGTTGGCAAGATTGCTATGGTGAGCAGTGTGGTGGACTCCTTGTGCTGACCAGTCTGCACTGGAAGACAGCCAAGAGTGAGATTTTTTGCCTCCCTTTCCTATCCACCTCCCTGCAGTCCCCTTTTATGACAGGGAAAGGAAGTGAAACTACAAATACAGAGGAAAGAAAAACCTGTCTCTGGTCTTCCACTCTGACGGAAGTATAGCATAACAGTTCCCTTGAACACTAATGTCTTCTAATATCTTCTTTCCTAATCTTTTTTTCTGGATATCTAGGTTCTAAAG
>VZTL01034486.1:24649-59646 GCA_013400535.1 Scopus umbretta | reverse complement strand
TAGAAGAGTGTAGATTCAGGCTACGTACCAAGAAGACATTTTTCACAATGAGGGTGGTGAAACACTGGAACCAGCTGCCCAGAGAGGTGCTAGATGCGCCATCCCTGGAAACATTCAAGGTCAGGTTGGACGGGGCTCTGAGCAATCTGATCTAGTTGAAGATGTCCCTGCTCATTGCAGGGGGGGTGGACTAGATGACCTTTAAAGGTCCTTTCCAACCCCAACTATTCTATGATTCTATGATCAGATACTTGGCATATTCTGGACTCTACATCACCCATCTTTCTCTGATAATGGGTGTGTGCATCAAAATACAATAATTGCACAACACAAATCCATAATAGCCATGAATTTTGACAGAATGTTACAGCACGCACACAGAGGCACAGGAATGTCATGCTGAAGCACCGTTCAGGAGTTCAGAACTTATGCACAAGAATTTATTACTTGTACTAATGAAGTACCAGCATGGCATCAATCCAATTAAAACAGAGAACACATGGTATTCTGCTTAGGAAACAGAAATATTTCATTACTTCTTGGACTTCTATTAGATCAAAACAATTGTTTCTAGCCAACACTGTACAGCGCTCTGCCGAAGAAGAGTACGTGCCTGAATTAAGGTCTTGGTCCTCTTCACTCCAGAGAAAAATGGGGTCTTTACAAGAAAATTCCATCAGCTCTATCCTCAGTTTACTGACTTCCCTTCAGAAACAGGCCAGCCTTGAAGTTATCTTTGGTATACAGATTTCTACCACCCTCTGCCACACACACGTCCAGCATCTCTGAGTTTTCCTTGCTGCTATCTTCCCTGAGGGATTTTGTAAAACAAGCATTTAAACTCCTCAGTGTGGCTGGTATGTTGGAATAAGATCTGACAGAGGGTGCAGAGATGGCTGGGGTAAATTTAGGCTGTAAGAAAACAGTTTAGAAACCAAATGATGAAACTTTAGCCAAACTGAAACATGACATTTACCTGTAATTGCCGGGGGAAGTACGGGACTACAGAGACAGGAATGCCACAGAGCACAGGCTGCTCTGCAGGTTGTTCAGCCATATGTGAGGAGAAATGCTGTAGACGCAAAATTCTGAGAAATCGCAGAGGAGCAAAGTCCCCTCTATTTGATGCTGACAGCATTGAAATGCACTGAAACAGCAAAGTAGGAAGGGAAGCTGGTTGAGAAGGAGCAAACAATAAAGTCTAAGAGTCCTAGGAAAGAGTGAGAACAGCAAAATAAGCTGCTGTAAGGAACATGGAACTAAATTAACAGAATTCAAATCCCATGGGAAAGAAGTTCATAGGAGTCTCCAGTCCTTAAACAAAGCATACCTAAGACACAACTGTCCTAATGTAGAAGTGGCACGGAGAAAGAGACTAAATCAAAAGGTTCTTCAGCAACCTCCCCCACAGAGAGGAAGCATGTAGATTGTCAGAAAAGATAAAAATTACAAGCAAAAATAGTACAGACATATATAGATAAAAATCAGAGAGGCCATGGCAGAAAGTAAAATACAACTAGCATAGAGAAAAAAGATGATGAAGCTTGCATTGGTACAATATTAGTAAAAAGAAAACATGTGAGGAACATATCTATTAAGAGGCAGTGAAAGCTCTTATTAGACATCACCAAGCAGGCAGTGTTTAATGAATTTTTTGCTTCAGGGTCTATTAAAAAATCACTGTGCATCAGGCAGGCAACAGAATTAACATCAGCAATATCAGGGATAACCTCATGATAGAATTCAGAAAGAACTGAATAGATAAGCTACGTAGGTTTTAGTTGGATTAAATTAATCCAGGGAAATTTAGAAGAAACTCAGAGCCATCAGCAGTGGTATCTGACAGCTTGTGCAGGACTAGCATGTTTCCAGAAGAGTTGTAAAGACAGTGTCTATCTTTGAACAGGGGAAAGGGAGGAGTCAGAATTATGACTTGCTTCAATTAACTTCAATTCCAAGAAAAAACAAAACTAACAAACCATTTGGGAGCACCTACCAGGTAATCGGGAGGTAGGTAACATCCAACCTACATCTGTCACAGGTAGATCCAGTGACGCATGTTTAAATTTCTTTTTATGACAAAGACCTTCTAGAGAGAAAAAGCAAGCACAACGAACTACACACACAGACTCTACTGAGGGCTTTAACACTGTTTCACATGACCTTGGCAAAAAAAAACCCCAAAAACTAGGAAAAATATGGTCTGGATGAAAATATTGCAGAGTAACTGTGATATTCTTCATAAAACTGCATCAGTAGCTGTCGTATTCATCAGGATTGGCAAGTCTGAAGGAAGGAGGACTGAGAGGAGAGGTAAGAACAGTATTAGCTTCTGTAAGGAGAAAAGGAATAACCTACCTTCCGTGCCCTGGGTAAACAGCACAAGTACAGGGATCAAGTCACAGCAAAAGGGGGCCCAGGTTAGATATGAGGAAAAACATTAAAATGATATGGATAACTGGAATAGATACTAAAGAAGATTGAGGAATCAAGCCCTGCCAGAGGATTTAGGAGGTCAGGTAAGACAAACACCTCTCAGATTTCTTGTATGCAGTCAGTTCTGTCCTGAGGCTGGGGCATGAGGCAGCTGACCTCTTGAGGTCCCTTTTCTCCCTTGTTTACCTTAATCTTAACACTCCTTTACAAAAGAATTAAATGAGTTTTCTAGGATGTCCAGTTGTATAGAGAGGTAAATGAGTGCTAATGAACAGAATTACAAATTGACCAGCTTCTCTATCTTGCTCAGGTTGAAAATATTCAAATATTTACCAAGAAAAAAACCTTAAGCTAAAAGAAGTAGGTAAGGCTGTTGAACCACCTGACTTTTGTAATATCAGACATCACTAAAACAAAAATCCCCAAACGTTTTTAAAGAGGGCAATATCAACAACTAATACAGTCTCTTTAAAAGTCCTGTAAGAAAAAGAGGAGCTTTCAGTGATTTCAGAAACTCTGATTTAGTGGACAGCAGAGATTTGAGGAAGGGGACGGGTGAGAAAAAAGACGACTCCTCAACCTTCCCTTCCCATAATTTCTTTCCTCCATTTCCGTGAATGATCTGGAAGTCCAACACATCTTTCTTGTAAGTGCCCCAGAATGGCACGCACAGGTATCCAACCCATGACCAGAGAGCCTCCCTTCTCTCCCGAGTGACCTAGGACTTATAGAATCATAGAATCATTAAGGTTGGAAAAGACCTCTGAGATCATCTAGCCCAACCATCAACCCACTACCACCATGCCTACTCAACCACATCCCAAAGTTCCACGTCAGCATGTTTTTTTGAACACCTCCAGGGATGGTGACTCAACCACCTCTCTGGGCAGCCTGTTCCAATGCTTCATCACTCTTGCAGTAAAGAAATTTTTCCTAATATCCAGTATAAACCTCCCCTGGTGCAACTTGAGGCCATTTCCTCTCATCCTATCGCTAGTTACTTGGGAGAAGAGACCAACATCCACCTCGCTACACCTCCTGTCAGGGAGCTGTGGAGAGTGATAAGGTCTCCCCTCAGCCTCCTCTTCTCCAAACTAAACAACCCCAGTTCCCTCAGCCACTCCTCATAAGAGTTGTTCTCCAGACCCTTCACCAGCTTCGTTGCCCTTCTCTGGACACCCTCCAGCAACTTGGTGTCCTTCTTGTAGTGAGGAGCCCAACACTGAACACAGTATTTGAGGTGCGGGGGTACAGGGGCATGATGACTTCCCTACTCCTGCTGGCCACACTATTCCTGATACAATTGCCAGAATGACCTGGTGCTGCTTTTTCCCTCTTCAGCTCCCAAGAATCCTCACACTTGTTGGGTCAAGGACTATGTGAGACAGCAAGATTTGCTGTGCCTGACCTAGGATTCCCCATGCCCCACAGACCTCCCCAGCATTTCTTCTTTTTCTATGCTGGATATTCTACCCCCTGCAAGTAATCCCATCCCTTTTTCATGCAATCTCTTGAATTATTCATCATGCTCCCCCTTCTGAGCAGTTCTCCAGCCTTCTTTCCCCTTCAGAAAGATTTCTACTTATAATACTATGTTGCCCTGATCCGTTGTCATTGCTATAACTTTGCAAACACATTCCAGTCCTTTCTATAATTCTGGATTTTTCTCCCCATTTTCTATGTAAGCCTTGGAAAAAAATCAGCAGATGTCAACATTGGCTGCCATGAAGGCAATAAAATCTAGACAAGGCACAGCTTTTTGGTATTCTCCCCAGGTCAGGGGCAAAGCCACAGAGTTAGGAAGGGCTCTCTCATGCTCCAAAGGGCTGGTGTTGCTCTATGTGTTCATGAGGTGAGAGGATGTCCATCCAGGCATGGCACACAACTCTTTCCCTGGGATTTCAGGCTTCCCATCTCCCAAGGCTGTTCATTGTCTGTGTGCTAGGCCTTTTCCTCCTTCCTCCACAGCTGCTCTTCATACTGTATCCAGCCAGCAGCATGGCCTCAGCAGAACAGTCTCCAGCGCTGCCCTGAAATCACACACATGTCTTAATTGTGGATTTGTATCCAGCTTGGACAGGAGGCAAGTTTGGGCCAGTGCCTAAAACAGTGAGACCTCTGAGTACGCCTTGCAGGAGGGCTGTTCCGGGAAATGCCAGGGAGGTCCTGCTAGCCCATGTAATGTTCCTGTAGTGGGACACCTGAGACCAGCAGGCAGCTTTGGATAGGAAGGGAATGAAAATAGAGGCAGCATCGCCAAATGAGTAGGGCATGGTCCGAGAGGCTGGGGACTTGTATTCTGGTTGTATTCTCGGTTCAGCAGCTGATCAGGCAAAAGCTTCCTCACATTAACATCACAGCCCATCTTTACCTTCTTTCATGCGCTAAAGGACTTTTAGGATGCACCACCAGCTCATACGAATGGGCACAGTGGGCAAGACTGTTTTGCTATATACAGTCTATGACACGAGAGAGGCTGTGCTGACATCTGTCATTATTGTGAGAAGACACCATAACTCAGGAACTACCCAAAACCAAATGGAAAGTAAAGGGAAAACATAACAGGAAGGAAGGAGTCTTAGCAATTGGGCAATAACAAGCCAAAGTGGAAAGCTTAAAGTGGCTATTCACAAACAAAGACCTTGCACTTTATCTGCTACGACTGAAAAAAATCAAGCTCAAAAAGGCATGCCAGGAAAAAAAAACATCTATAAAGGGGCAATAGCTCTGTGTCTGAGCGCATTAGTAGGTGTAGGCTGTAACAGGTTATTAAGCAGCTTGGCTCTGAGAAAAATGAAATGTTTATTTCCAAGCCTCTAAAAACTGCAGGCTGAAATATGACCATGGATGTACTCCATATAAAATATCAGAACTCCTCATTTTTGAACTAAAAGGTATGTCTTAGTCTGTGAATAATTTTAAATTAAAAGAAAGCAAGTGCCAGCTAAATCTATGGCAGTTAACTTTAGCAAGAAGCTGTGGAAAGGACTCAGTGTACTACTGCTTGGCCAAAGGGAGGCCACGCAAGTCACTCGGTTCAGAGAGTCAGGTGTGGAGAAATCTGCTTGTGCCTCCCTCTCTGAAGTGGCTGTATTTGGAATATGAGGGTCTTTTCCCTTGAGGACTAGAGAGGAAAAACAGAGAAGCCACATGCTGTGGCCTTTCAGCTGACTGGGCAGCAGAAGCCAGACCTGCTCTTGTTCTCAAGTACTGCAACCTGTCTGGGGAGCCAAAAGGAAGAGAGACCTAGAGAAACAACAGCCAGGCTCTCAAGCTATCCTCCTGAAATTCAGCAATGCCTTATCACCACCCTCTCCTTTGGCAACATGACTCGCACATCCTCTCTGCACTGTCTTTGCCAGGAGCGAGGACGCAAAGCCCATTGCTTACCTTGTGCTCCAGCCCAAACTATCTGGGATGTGAGAAGTAGAATACTTGTTCCCATCTCTCCCCTTTAATTTTAGCCCTTATAAGTGATTAATAATGGTGACTTGGGACCTAGGCAGGAAAACAGTTGGGAGAGGAGGGATGGGGGGAAAAGAGGGAGGGAAGACAGAGGTTGCCTGAGCAGCTGACTTTGTTGTCATGGCAGAAATGAAAAAAGCTCAAGTTCTTAGCACTCAGATTTCCAAAAAACCCACGATGTTAGAGAGGCAGTCTGTGTTCATCAGCCTTTGCTTAAATATTTACTTTGGCTCCATGACTGCCCCTGGCCCAGGCTCCTGGCGCCATAACGTCACCGTAAGAAGCCAACACCAGACCCCTGATAGGAGCGGTGGTCATCAGGCTGGCTTTATGGCACTGCCCTGGGTTAGTCATCAGCTACCCTGCTCCCCATTATCACACCAACATATCCAGAGGGAGCAGGCCAGCTTTTGGCTCTAACCTTCTTATTTCCCTGCTGTCTGCACTAGGAACTCTCCTTTATTTGCTCTGTAACGGTAAGAAGGCATCCAAAAGGACTTTGAAAGAGTTTACAAATTGTGGGCACAATCCACTCTGGAAGAGGTGGGAACAAACAGCTTTGAATGCAAAGACCAAGCTCATCAGTATCTTGGTATTCCTGTACAGTGGGATATTATCAGTGCTAACTAAGAGTCTTACTTATAGAAGAAGCAAAAATCATTCCCCTCCTCCCTTAAAATAGGAGAGCAATTAGGAAGAGTAAAGTGAAACATCCTGATATCTTATACACACAACACGGGGAGCATCGTGGCCCTCTTAAATGGCCATAAGCGGTCAGAAACAGAACTGTATTTTCAGTTTATGTGACAATGCTCTACCTGTGCCTGTCTGCTAGTCATCATTTTCTCTTTCCTCCTGAAATCTTTTAAATCCATTTGTCAGTCTTGACAGAAGAAAAGAAAGCTCAAAGATATCAAACTTGCACAAGTTTCATAGAAATAGATGGTTAGTTGGAGAGAAATCTTCCTAGTATTCCCAGAAAAAGGAAGAGAGAGGCAGGACCTGAACGCTTCCTAGACACCAGAGAATCTGTACAGGACAAGACCCATTATGGGAGTTCCATGTCTAGGTAATTTTTCAAAACAGGGCTTCTCTTTTATTAAGCACTGAAGATTCCACTTGTAAAAGACAGATCCATAGGAGAACATCTTTGTTCTCACCTCTGCCCAGGCAACTCTGTGCTAGATCTCTTATAAACCGCAGCCTGACAGCCACACTAAAACAGCAATCCAAGAGTAACTTGTTGAAAGAGCAACTTTCAGAAGTGCTTCAGCATTCACTTCTTGAGACTAGGTATTTAAATTAGACTGGCAGTCAGATAAGCATCGAAACAAAGGGCTGTGTTTCTCAAACATCTCGGTGCACTAAGTATGGATGGACTGGTCCTGGGGGTCACGCTTGAGAAACACAAGCCCAGCTGCTGGGTATTCATAGCATTAGGATATCTGGCCCCATTCCACTAGCACGTGCACTGTCTGGAAAGACAGCACCCAGATAGCACACTATCCCCTTTTGCCTTGGGGAAGGTCCTTCCAACAGCCTAAGCCAGGCCAAGCCTGCTGAGGTGAGGATGGCTCACAGACAGGTCACAGACTGACCTCCCGTGAAGCAGCTGCACAGGAGCTGGCAAACAGGTATCCCATCCAGGGGACACTTTACAGCAGAGCACACTGCTATGGAGTGTCTCAGTGTCAGCCCTGCTGGACAACTTTGTTCCAACACTAGGATGATGCACTGAGAGTTTGCCTCAAAGGTGAGACCAGAACGTCCTCTGACTGCAGTACTGTCATTTCTGGTGCCCCAGATACTCCCTTCGCCAAACACATCGCC
Organism: Scopus umbretta; assembly: GCA_013400535.1. Lineage (NCBI taxonomy): Eukaryota > Metazoa > Chordata > Aves > Pelecaniformes > Scopidae > Scopus > Scopus umbretta. The sequence continues at coordinate 51,915 of VZTL01034486.1, read as the reverse complement.
GGCGGCATTACCTGTACAAGACCAAACCTTCTCAGTAGCCTGGTTGGCAAGAAAAGGAGGTGTATCTCTCTTCTATTTTAATTCCAGATTGCACTCAGTTTACATGGACACACTCTGCAGCAAAAGAAGCTGATGCTCCACATGGAGGACCAGGGGATGGCTACGACAGCTTAGCCAGAGAAGTGCAGAGCCCAACAGAAAGGTCTGAGACATGGCTGCACTGCTTGTGCTTTGACAGTAGCCTATTGTATGGCCCTGGACATGTCATTTCACCTTTCTGCCTCCTGTGAACAGCAGGTGATGGTGCATGGCTGCGCGCCAGCACATTTCTAGATTGGACCTGCAGAGCTCTTCTGCACGTCCCTCACCTCCCCTTCTACCCTCCACTCTTTCTGGCAGAAATCTTTGCAGAAACTCAGCAGAGCAGTCATAAATACTAGCACTTCCTCCACGGTACAAGTTCAAGCTGGCCAGAGAGCAGAATTTAAAATATAATTTAAAAAGCAAGCAACATATTCTTAAACGCAGACCATAAAGACAAGCGCCTGGCCCCTGGCACAGCTGGGAACTGCACTGCAGTTACTGCCAGGTGAGGTCAGCAATTTGTTGTTTCAGTGGAAATGGGAAGGAAAGAGCAACCCTATGCCAAATTCATTCAGGTATCACCTGAGCTGGTTAAGTGATTTCCAGTGCCCTCCAGGCCCTATTCCCTCTCTCTCCACACTCATCCCTGCCTGCCTTCCTGCCTCTTTTACACCAATTCTACAATAGTATACAAGGGTTCCTTGTCACCAAGTTCTCCTCTTGCTCTCTTATAATGAAAAACAGCTGTGGCAGGCATGTCCCAAACAAAGCCTTACACATTCCTGGTGGAACTGACTCCTCACTGCCAAAACCCCCAGACTTTATATTTACTACAGAAAATTCAAAACACAACCACTTTTCCTCCTCCAAGCTGTAATTTCCTCCCTGACAGGCCTGTCAAATTTAAGATTTCACATACTATTCTTATCTCGAGTCCCTGCTTCCCCCCTGCCCCACCACTTAGCAAAGCTGACAGCCCTCCAGCACCGTGAACATTGCTATAAGTAGCTTCTGTGGAGCAGAGTAGTACATTCTTCCTTCTCTGAAAAAGGCTGCAGAGGGTGGTTTGAAGTAGAGACGGGAGAATGACTGTGGAGCAACAAGAATCTGTCTGAACTGTACTAGACCTTCTCACCAGGTGGACCCCCGTTTAAAAACAGGCAGGTGATAAGCACCTCTCCTTTCTCAGTTGTGTTTTACTTTGCATCCTATTTTCTGGCAGTTTTGCCCAGAAACTACTATAGCAAAATTCAGAGGGAAAGCCTGGGCTTAGGATATCTCAGGTCCAGTTCTGCAAACTGAAGAAGTCTGGGTGATTCAGTTTAGGTGTCAGTACAAAGAAAAGTGACAGATGCCTACTGTGGACAGAAGACCGATGAGCATTTTACCCCTTCAGTTTGGCCGTGAAAGCCAAGTCTTGAAGTGGGCCTGTGCTGGCACAAAAGCAATTAAATTGATTTTTGTAGATTGCACTCTGAGAAACCTGGGGACAACACACATTGATCTGAACCACTCCAGAACCCTAGCAAGTTATCATCTGTAATTTTTGCCACTCACAAGGGGAAAAAATAGCCATATGCAAGCCGTTGACATAGCCAAGACATAGAGGGTGAGTTCAGGCACCAGCAGCAGATGTCAATGTATCCTGTTGTAATGCGGTGAGTTTTAAGTACTAGAGTGATCTCTGAATGAACTAGCTTGAGTCCCACCCAGCCCCCAGCTGCCATACAGGGCCTTCAGATAGGTTTTAGGGTACCCAACGGGGTGCTCTGCAGCTCTTCCCTTCTCATAACTGATGACTGGCACCCGCCACTACCTTGCTGCTCCTCTTTCTCACCCTCATCAGCGACTGGCACCAGCAGAGGTGTAAGGCTCTTCTCAGTCACTGCTGAGGATGAGGCAGGTGATGGAGCTCAGCAGAAGCCTCCTATGAGCAGGATTCAACTCTACCAGCCACAGACTGCAGCCTAGAAATGGTGAGGGGAGCACAAGGCTGTATACTTGGCAAGATCTATGCAGCTTTTTTCAGAGAAGGTTTCCTATGCAGGCTGTTCTCACCCCTTAGTCTAGACCAAGCCTTAAAATGTGCTCCTGCAAAGCTGAGGTCTTGTCTGCCTTTTTGCTGCTCAATTCTCCTCCTATCCAGCAATCTTTATTGCAAGAACAAGGGCAACCTGAGCTACCAACAGCCTCAGTGATGGGGAGAAGAACTGGTCACCAGACAGGGGAAAGAAGTAGCATAGTACTTTCTTTTCTGGCCATTTTTTACCAGTTGTCTGAGCTCCAGGCCAGCAACTTAAGTTATCAAAGTTTGTTCCAGTGTTATACAAACAAGTGAGGGAGAGTCCAAAAGCAAAGCCAAGCAAAGAAGGTCAAAAAGCAGCCTCTTCTCCCACAAGACTTTTATTGAGGACACTACTTCTGGAATAGCCAGGATGTATTAAAACTACCTCAGGGCTTGCTCTCCTGCAAGCTATCTTCAGGCACTAATTTCCATAACTAGAATTCTTGAGGCTTAGGAAAGGCAAGTCTTCTGTCAGCCTGACAGCCAAAGAACAAGCTTTCCTACCTTTTAACTCCTACCTGGTTCTCCTTTTCAGCCAGCAGCTTTGCTACATAGGCAGCGTGCTAGACCACGTGCCAGGGAGCAGTTATTCCCCTGCCACATCCTACTCCAGATGATCAGAAAATCACTCAGATATCCCAGGAAGGTCAATCTCACCGGAGTACCTAGAGGCCATAAGTAGCAAACACCAGCCTTCAGGGGACTCACTAGAGCTTGCACCTGCAGCTATATTTTTCTTAAGGAAGGCAATCCCAGCCCCATCCACAAGCATCTCGAAGTTCTCCTTCCACCGGGGTTCTTGGCCAATTTACTGCAGTGAGTTGATGAGTCTGTTAACAAAAGTCCCCAGAGGGATGGTTTGGAAATATTTCCTCCTACCCACCCTCACAACAGATTTTCACAAAATGTTGTCAAACCCTGATACGTGCACTCTTCCAGTAGAAGGGAGTGTATACATATATATGACATTGTAGTAGTACCACAGTGCAAGGAGCTGACCTAATTTCTTACCTAATACGAATCTACCAATAGGATGGGATCAGGACAGCCCATTCTGCATCGGCAGGAGATGCTCACTTGACCTCTGGCCGGAGCGTTGCTGTGGCCACAAGCAATCTGCCTATTCCAGCGCCTCTGAGCCACCAGCTGGGTGGCCTTAGGGAATGACTGAATCAGAGATTGCTTCTGGCCACCAGTTGGCAATCAAAGCCAATCTCAGCAAAATCTACATAGGATGCGGTGGTCAATATTTGTCCTATGATTTCTTGTGTTACACATAACTGTATTGCCCTTTAATATAGAAACAGGGCCACTGCATGGTTTTTACGTCTCCCTGCACATATCATCTCCAGCTCCCAGCTGTGCTCTCTGGAAGATTCCTGGTAACTTTCCTGAGATCAGATGTGTAAAATAAGTAGCAAGAGGAAGAGGAGCAAAACCTTTTCATTATATTTAGAGACATCTGTACAGCAATTCTTTTTTACTGAAGCAGACCCATAACATTACTGAAACAGAATGATCAGCAACTGTAATGATCAGCTCAGAATAAAGGCTTAGCACAGCAGCATCCTCAGTAACATGACCAAGGTGAAAGAAGTGATGAGCGAGCAGACCTATGTAAGGATGATGTGAACACGCAGAGGTCACAGGGTGCGAGTGCAACCATACTCCCCAGCCCTCCTGAGTTCCCAGCACGGGGCATATGTGCCAAGCAGGTTTCAACTATACGCAGTAGGGGAGGCAAAATCCTTTCTCAGATGACGTGCTGTCCCTTCCCACAGGCAATTACTTCAGCAGCTGAAATGTCTGTGATTAATTTGTGCAGGAAACTGCTGCGTCTCACCTCCCATTTCAGTAGGAAATTTGTGGGGTTGCAGAAAGGCAGGAGTGGCTGCTTCTGTATTCTGGGAAGAAAGTTTGCAGGACAATTCTTTGCAAGAAAGAAGTTTTAGAATGGGTCAAGGAATAGTCAGGACAAAAAAAAATGGCAAAGGATTGGTGACTTCAAACTGTAATCATACTAGGTTTCTTGATCTTTTATTACCCTCATAAATTAACCAATGTGCAACCTCTCTCCTAAAACCTCATAAAAGTCCATAAAATATATTTATCATGTTCTTGCAACAACAGTCTACAAAGCAGGCCTTGTCCTGGCACAGAATGCTAGCACTTCAGTCCTCCAGGGCAGTGTTAAACCTGCAGGTCACTTCACTCCATCCACAACCCTGCAGAGCCATCCCTGCTAACATTTGGGTCAGATCCTACAGTTCTGCTGGTTTTGAAAAATATATATGTTAAATACATGGAAGTAAGGGTGAGTGATAAAACACACAGAAGGACTAGGAAAGACTCACCATTTCCAGGAAGGAAAGGGGCAAAAAGAGAAGAGGACGTTACATTTCTCTGAATGGCTGCTATGCCGCTTTGCTCAGCCGCAAGAACTCCCTTCTGCAAAGCGCTAGTGGTTGGTTGGTCACCACCAATGCCACGAAATCAGGTCACGTTTGGAAAAGAGGTAAGAGATCATGGTAACCTGTGCTGGGGACCTTTTGCAACTGTAATAGTGTTAGGTCACCTAGTTTTATAACTTACCGTGTGCAGGTGGACACACACACGCAATACCTGCAGCAGAACCTGTTCATCCTTGGGGCAGCGCACAGGGGCAGTCCTCAGCATACAGCAGTGCCCTGGAAAGCTTGCAGAGATGCTGTAGAACCCAAACCAGGTCCACTGGGGATTTTGCCCTTCATCTTCCCCTGGTGGCACAGCGCAGTATGGGGACACCAGGGCTGAGGTTGGTACCAGGAGGCAGATTCTCAAACTGTCCAAACCTCACAGCCAACTGCTGGAACCCAACAGCTCAGGTGCTGAGGTGGCAGTCACATGCCCTGGTAGCAAGTCCTTACAAATAAGGATTTAAGTGATTTACATGCAATTTTCTCAAATCAAATTTCTGCATTACCTCCTCTGTAAGCTTTCAAGAAATCATGAATTTCAATTATTTTTTTAATTGTTGTTAGGGGTCACATTTCCCAGCACATCTACTTCTCCTTAAACTTTCAGATGAAAGCTTTGATCCTTAAGTGATCGTCTTATTTGTTTAGCTGGATGGAACTGTTACAGTGAAATACCACATATGATGCAAGAATTGGCAGACTAATTTGGCCATGGCCCAACATTTAATATTTACTTTCTCTTGTGGAACCAGCAATCAAAGTGAATGAGAGACGTTCTTGGTCTAGTTTAGTAGAGCCTGAATTCTCAAAGTTCACGGCCCATGTGACACCTAACCTGCAGTAACTGTCCACAAACATGCTGTTATTCCCTGGCACAGATAAAATGATTTAGTTTAGACTTGTCGTGAAGACAGGCTTCTCCTGTTCCTCCAAATGAAGATGTTTTAGAAGTAGACAACTCCAAAGCAAACTGTTGGTTACACATACCTTGTGAGACATAAAGTTTTGGTGCTGGGGCACAGGGCTCTGCCCTCAGTGAAGATGCACAGTACTGCTTTCAGTGGTCTCCACCTGCAGGATGGATGAATGCATCATGAAAAGCAAAGTTCATTGAAGAAAAGTGTGAGGGGCTACCCTAAGGAGGGAGAGGGAAAATAATAAACATGCCTATTCAAAAAGGAGAATAACAGACTACACGCAGCACTGAAGAAAAGGATCAGAACTTGGACTAAACCACAAACTAAACAAGAGCCAGGAGTGCAGACCAATTGCAATAATTTGTCTAGAGAAGGTCAATCTTACTGTAGGACTTTAGAAGTGGTATACATTTGGTACTAGAAATAAAAAAAAAAAAACCCAACCCCAAACCAAACGTGCTGCCACTGGTCTATGCAAACATGAATGATATAGAGAACACTTGCTATGTCTCACAATGCAAGAGCTAACGTGGAGTTAAGGGGGGTGGGAGCAGTTAAAATGCCAGGCAAACACATCTGAGTCAAGCTGTGGGAAGTACGTGTTTTGTGTGGATAGCACAATGTAAATTGAAGAACTCAGTGTCACCAGATGCTTTGAAGATTATCCATAAAATTTGCCTAACTTCTTTTTCAGCCAGTTGAATTAGTCCATCAAGGTCTATCAGATGTGATGTATAGATGTAACCTCCAGTTCAGGAAGATTTTAAAGCACTGATTGCTGAAAGCTTAAAGTGCCTTATGGAGTAAGCATACCCCAATTTTTATATTTTCCCTATTCATTACTGGCCATGTCAGACACCTGAGACTGAGCTGAACTGTTTCGTATGAGTTGGTGTTGAAGTGTTTTACTACAGTTACAGATCTCTACCTTAGCAGAGTTTTAACCTCTTCCAATTCTCTCTCACCCAAAATGTGATCTAGTTAAAGGAAAATGAATAATATTGACAGTTTAGGAATTATGATCAAGAAAAAAGTTAGAAAGAACACACTTGTTTTGCCTCACAGGAAAAAAATGAAGAACATATGGCAAAACACCTTAAATACCTAAACTTTTTAAACTAAATAACATTGTTCAAATTTTTCTCTGCCTGGAAAAGAATATAAAAGGCTAAATTTACAATAAGCAGGATTTCAGTTAATCATTGCAATAAAACTTCATAATTATGAAGTTAGTTAAGCATTTATAGTAGACAACTGAGATTGTAGAATCCTCCTCTTGTAGGATCTTCAGGAACAGGTATAGAAAAGTCATTGTCAAGATGTCTAGGTATGGTCTACAAGATGGTCTCGGTATGCTTGATTCTACTTCTGTTCGTAGGAAGAATTGCATGGTTTTGTCAAGTCTTTTCCAGCCTGCATGTCTAGGACTCACATGGATTCAAGATGCCAAGAACAAAATTAGTGAAGACTAAAGAACGCAGAGTGAAGACCAGGCAATAGACAAGGGGAGTCAGAGTTGCCCCTAGAAAATGATGCAGTTGAGCAAGTTAGTATTTCTAAAGCCTTGTGAGAATATTCAAGAAAAGTGTTATAGCCCATTTTGGAAAGACTCAGCAGCAAGAGAGGAGGGAAAGCTGCATTTGATGATAATAAATTGCTCTGGAAAAAGCAGAATTGATACAACTCTCCTTCCATCTATGTCCTGTGTCCACTGTGAGACATCCACAGTTAAAAACCTTGCAGCTTCCCTATTTCTTGCCCACCAGTGAAAAATAATGCTTTGCTGCCAGTCAAGAGCTATGTGTAGGCTGACCAGCTGCCTAGCACACATACTACCTGGCCAGCCCACATCGTGCTGGCTTGGCGCAACCGATACTGGGACAGCTGAGTTCTGCTGGTCTCTTCCCCAGTTAGGGCACCAAGCTGTGCTCCTCTCTTCTGCCTACCCAGGGCATGATGGCAAGCCCTCTGCCTGATTTGTCATCAGTGGACATGATAGGAATAAAATGATTCAAGTAGCGACTGGTTCACCTGCTGGTTTCATTGGGATGTCTTTCCTCTAGCCTGCTGAATGGAAGATTAAGGGATGATTTGACAAGGGTTTAGATGCACCTACATTTCAAATTAGAGGGCCTTCCATTACCACTGACAAAGATATAATAAGCTCAAGCAGTCAGTCACACACTGGAATCCTGACTAGCAATGGAGTACACATTTTTAATCTTATCCCGGGACATTTTAGGTCATTTCTTCCCTTGCTCTGACTGTGAATTGCCTTCAAAGAAGAGTGCACCAGACTCAGCCATGCATTCTCCCTAGCAGCTTCCAGTTTCCCAGCATTGGGAACGGCTTGTTTCTGGCACAGGTTTCTTCCTCATGTTGGCAGCCATGGTGTTTGTAGCTAATGATCTATTAGCGATAATTAAACAGCAGGTGCTGCCTTGGGAATCAGCTGCTGTAATCTGTTGTAGTAAAATGATGAAAACATCATTTGAGTCAGATGGTGTAGAGACCATGGGTTACAGGACAACAGATTAAAATATGGAACGATCTTCAGTAGATGCAATAACATAGCTGGGTTAAGTTTCAAGGGCTTGATCCAGAGTGCAAAACACTGAATTAAGTCTAAATTACCTTCAGCAGCACTGGAACAGACCAGTACTGCATTTGCCATCCTAGAGTATGGATGCCTCCACTAAAATCAGTGTTTGGCACTGCCTGAGGCCATGGCAAATGACAGTCCCCCCAAACTGTGGGCATGACAGGCAAAGTACAGGGCAAAAACAGACAAGCAACCAAGAAAGAAACCTTGTCATGTCCCCTCTCTCTGCAAAGTTTGTCTGCTCGACTTGAGACTGAGCCCCACATGGATTCCTACTCATTCAGAAAGGAAGATCTCAAAAATTGCCACCAGGCGCCCTGGGCAATAATGCTCTAACCTCTTACAACAAAGCCAAACAACAGGCAGCTTTAGCCACCAACGGCTGCAAACATGGTCCCTCTCATCACTGCTGCGCTTGCTTCAGAACTGTATCGTCCTCTGCCTCCTCACTGAGCGCAGGAAGGATGTGGTTCACCAAGAATAATTTCCCAAATTCATCCCAATTGCTTAATTAATTATCCCTTAGTTTCAACATGAGGAACCATTTTCTACCTTCTGCAGCAGGTCTATTTTTAGTGAAGCATCAATTTTCTCTGTTTTGTTATCCCTTACTCACTGTTAGTCCTGCCCACACAACAAATCTGGCATTGATAACTTGTGGTAGACAAATATTTTTGGCTTAGGCTATGAAAGAGGCAAGAGGAAGGGTATAGAGAAAAGGAGTCTTAATAACCAGAAGGAGCATCACTGTAAATCAGAATTCATGTGGAGAAAGCCAACCTAACAGAAAGAAGAGAAAGGGGGAAAAAAAATTCTTAGTAGTATGTAGAGGTGAATGTGTGTTTGTGAATATAAATGTACATGTACAAGCATCCCTCAGCTTCTGCCAGTGCAAATTCAGATGAACCAATTCAGGTCCAAGGTGTGCCAAAGATGGCCCTGCCTGCTGCCTGAGACTATCCCTTCCTACCAAACCGGGGACCTAGATCGACAGGGGAGGCAAAGACTGATCATTTCACAGGCGCTTTATATCCTCATAAGAATGTCTGACTCTAAACAGCTGTCAGACAAGGGACTGATCCTATCTGAGATCTCACCTCTGCGTTAACTGCTTTCCTGCCTGGCTGAAAAGAAAATAGGTGCTAGGCGTACCAATGTGACCCAGATATATACTAAAGAAAACACTGCTCTGAATGATGGTCCTGCTACTTGAGTGGGAAAAAGGGAGAAGGCAAAAGGAAACATCCTTCTGGTCAACATTCATCCACCTTGTAATGATGCTAACACCTGAAGTGATATGAAGGGAATGGCTTTAAGGCACAGTCCAGCTCTGTGTGTCACACGCAAGCTCTGTCACCCTAAATGGGTGACACCTGGCACCATGTGGCTCCAGCTGCAGCCACCCCCCAACAAAAGTCTTTTAGAAACTCTTGCGCATAGTCTCAGCCTCTAATTCTGGGTCCTGTCCTTCGCCCAGCTCATCTGACCACACCTGCTTTCCTTAAAGAAGGTCTGAAGGTGAATCCAGAGCTGGACGACATGCAAGTGATGAAGCAGCATAAACTGCTCCACACCACAGTGCCTCTGCTCCATCACCAGAATTTAATCTTCACAACTCACCTCGTAACCTAGAACTTTGTTGAGACCGCCTAAGCTGGGCAAGGTAAAACAAAGGAGCATGACCAGCCCCCTTTGACCTGCATGCTCTACAATGGTGAAAGGCAAAAGATGCTGAAAATTACAAAACTAGCTGGAAACTTGGTCTAAAGACCTATGTTTCTGAGCTTCAGCCTGCTTTATACAAGCCCATTCACACTACTAGCTCTCTGTTGTAAGCTGTGTCAAGAGTTTAAGAGCCTTAGCTTAGTAAGCCTTGAGTTCACTGCCATCCTTAAACCCCAGCCTGTGAGAAGCAAGGGGCCTCTCAAAATTATGCAAGCCAAAGAAAGCCTGAAATTCGATGTCAGTACTTTATTGGACTCAGGACAGCAAGGAGCAGACTCAGGTCTAGCTGAAATTGTCATTAACGCTCTAGGTCCTGTTATAGACTGAGGAACCCATAGCAGAATGGGAGGCAAAGACAGAGGCACCAGGAAAAGCTGAAGGGACAAAACAGGAGTGCAAACTATTCGTAAACTGCTTATCGCTGTGTACATACCTGCCTACCACTTTTATCCCTCAGTCACAATTTTGATCCATGCTAGCCCTGGATGTGATCTCCAGCCACAGTGTGTGTGTGAAAGGAAAATAATCCTCATTTGATCTGGAAGTCTCATATTCCTGACTCCAGCTGCTGCTCTGGGACTGCTGAAAGAAACAATTCCTCCCAGCCAGGCCAGGTGTTTAAATAGCTTGGACTGGAATTCACTGCCCTGAGCCACAGTTTAGCAGTTGCTAAACCTGGACATCAGCCAGCGCCCCAGACTATTAACCATTCCAGTACCTCCATCAGCATTTTTGTCATCTTCTGGAAAACAGAGGAGCTTGAATGAGACAGATAAGCAATAGAAAATAATTATGAGAGATGCCTATGGTCAGTCCAAATACAGAAGATGTCTACAGCTATGAGCATGTCCATCCTTCCCAATATAAAGGGGAGAGGGAAGGTAAACTCTGTGGCAAGACATTTATCTCAGAGATAGGCTCCAAAAGAATTTTCAAGAAAGGAGCACAGTTTGGGAGGCAAATTAGCAATCCAGGACAGCTTCCAGGACTGCTGTCAGTAGCTAGGAGGAGCAGGAAGGGAAGGTTATTAGGCTCCACCTAGATGTCTGCCCCAGAGCCCCAGGCCAAACGCTGCTGCCTACCATCCATCCACTCCCCTAGGTGTGGCCAAACCCGCCGGTATCGCCGTGCCCTTGCCAGCTCTGTGCAAGGTTCACGGGCACTGCCGGAGCCTCTCCCGTCATCCTCTTCTCTGTATCGTCCAACAAAAAACCCCAAGATAACACTGGCACATTTTACTTCTGTTTTGAGGAGCCCAAAGTGTCCCATATGAAGGACAAGCCAGCCCTCACAGTAACGAGGGAGGATATGCTATTTAAGGGAGGTTGGTCAGAAGCCTTCAATTGAGTTTTCAATTACGGTCTCCCTAGGTCATCTTAGGTATGTCATTAGTTCCTCTTAGGTCCTATTTTCCCCCATCTGTTAAACAGGGGGAGCAAAATATCTCATTTCTCCACATCCCTTTTGTCTGGCCAGATTGTATACCCTGCAGTTCAGGTCTGGTTGTGGTCTTAGTTAAGACTTGAAGAGGGCATGGTTTCACAGTAGAGCTGAGTTTAACCCAAGCTGCTTAAGACACCAAGGGAGGCAAACAGAGATCCCTTCCCGTGTTCAGATTTGCATTTCTCTCGTTCCCAAGGAGCAGCACCCATGCAGAGCTCCTGCTGCGGTACCATCCACTCCCACTGTGCAATCCCTCCCAGGAGAAGGAGTCTAACTTTCTGGAAATGCTCTCCCTCCATCTCAGCAGGGCAGAGCCTTTAGTCTTTGCTTCTTCCACAGGCACCACACCTAAAATATAAATTATATCCCAGAAGCTGGGGGATTTTTTTTTGTTTTTTTCCCTCCCATTTTAACCTTTTGCTAGGGTGTGGAAAGTGAATAATCCCCACTGAGCATTCCTTACCTAATAAATTTGCAGTTGGCTGCTTAATTAGGAATTTAATAAATGTGACTTAATTATCTCTTAATGAGATTGCTTTATTAATGCCCATGGCCATAACCCTTTAGGGCTCTCGATCTTGTCAGATCTCAAAAGCTAGGCTGAGTCAACACTTGAATAAACAGCTGCCAGTAAAATACCTTGTGCTGCCAGAGGTGGCATTTGAATTTTACTAGACAATTCCCTTCCCAGGTTGAGCTCTGTACCTTCACACAGTGCCAGCTAAAGCTTTGCTCTCAGAGATTCCTTTTCTGTGTGAGATGCAAAGTGGAGAACAGACCACTTTCGACACAGCTCACAGCAGGCAAAGTTTTAGAAGTCTTACCGGCCAGGCCGTACTCCAGCTAGAGTAATTATAGTTCCTTTTACTTCAGTTTTCACTAGGAACCAGTTTTCTCCACTTCTGAAGAGCTGTTGTGCAATGCTGCCATATAGTGTTAAGACCTGTCAACATGACAGACTTTTGGCATCTTCTTAGGTACCTGAAGTACTTATAAAACGCTCCTTGGCCACCTAGCACTCTTGTTACTATTAATATTAGAAGAGAAGCACGCATGGACCACTCTCATTTCTATTCTCAAATGGCTTTTTTCAGTTGTAAGCAACTTCTTTACACTTTAACCTTTCCGGGTGGAGTTTTGCCCTTCTGCTTTCTGCCTAGTATCTTTGGAAAGTTTGGTTCAGCTGTTTTTTAGTTTTAAGGCACTGAGTAGGCAGGGGAAAATACAACTGTTGCCATGATTTAAAAGTTAAAATAAATATTCTGTCACCTTGTCTTGAGGAGTCCCGCATTTTACCAAGAAAAGAAAACTTTTAAAGTTGGTTCAGACATGTACATGTTAGTTTTCCAATGAAAACACATTTCAAATTAGCTGAATCACATCAATGCCTACTGAGCTAACCTACCCAGAATCCACTACTTAGAATCCAGGAACAAATCCAGAGATGAGTCTCTCAGGCAATAACCACTCAATAACAGCAACGGTGATAGAGGGTCATGACCCTTGAATGCCAGAAAATACATTTTGTAGAGCCTGTTCTTCAGGTCAAAGGAAGGTGTTGCATCCAACATCTGAAGAGAGGAAGATGGTGCTGGAGAACAGCCTGTTCCTGATTTTTTTTTGTTGAAAATTAAAAAGCAAAGCAACACCCTCCCACTGCCAACAAGTCATGCTGTTAATTCAGTGCAGAGCAGAGCAGCAGAAATAGCTGAATCGGTACCACAGAAGATGCAGCAACCCCTGCGGAACAAATGCCTGATGAAGTGGCACCTGAAACGGGGTCTATAGCTGACAGAACTGCAGCATGAAGCTACAGGTTCGACACAAGACTCTTATCCAGCTAACAAAGGGAGAGTAGACATTAGACAATGAAAAATCCCTTTTTTTTTTTGCCATGGCTACTGACATCCCAGACAAGACTAGAAATAGATTTTTATGAAAATCTAGGTATTTTAGGACTTTCTACTCAGCAGACCATCTCTGGTCCTTTCAAGGCTTGCTGAGCCTTGGTACCATGTTCCATCTCCCACAATGTGAAATACCTAGTGTCTCGTACATGCAAAACGACTGCAGCCCTGTACACATTTTCTCATGGCCTGCCACAAAATGAAGGCATGTTTCCTGGCAGGCAGTTCGCTGCTCTTCCAAACCGCCCCGAGCAGTCTGCTCAGCATTACAGCCAACGCGGACTGCCGTGGCGCAGCATGCCGAGGAAATGTCCTGGAACAGTTTTATTTGGAGCTGACATCTCTGATGGTGAGCCGATGCCTTGTGGAAAGCTTCAAAGCAGAACTGACACTACCTCTAGAGCAGGACAGCTTCTGTTTCCTTCCCCCCTTATGACAGATCCTTCTTCTTGTATAAAACCAGCAGAAGCTGTAATGTCAGGGATAGGATGGGAAGCAGTAAGCTAGAAACCAGAGGCCCAGCCGCTCCTCTTGACTTCACCACTCTTTCTCCTCTACCTCCCTAAGTTAGTTGCCACTTCTCTGCATTGACTCTCTTTTCTACCCCAAAGATGTCTCGTCCGTACAGGTCACAAGCTCTTCAAGCCATGGGCAGCATTTCAATGTATGTATGCTTCCAGCCTAATGCAATGAGGAGCATGACTAAAATATTTCAAATAATTAAATATCAACTAATAAAAGCTATATTGTATAGAAGAGGCTGGTCAGCTTCTCTTCTTTTTATGCGCTTGAAGGCTAAATGCTTTGCAGCACATTCCCGTGTCAGCTACTCTGGAGAGTACAACATCAAGGAAGCACCTCTTTCTCTTCTGTGACGAGACCTAAAAGTACGTCTGGCATTTGGGTGACAGCCACAGAAGGATGGAGAATGGACCCCACCAGTAAGGTGTTCAAAAGCATGAGCAGCAAGGCCGGCTCTTGTCACTTGAAGTCACTTGTCACCCATTTCCAGGCACCTGCACTGCAGGAAACCGTCAGCGCCACTAACACGACACATTAGGGGACTTACAGAGCCTAAGTAACCCTCTGGCCCTGGCTCCAACCCCACCAAGCCAATACGGTCATCTCCTTTGGTTTCAAGTGGCCTGCATTCTCTACAGGAGCTGTATCGTGACACATGGCACAACTTACCAGTGATATTTTCAGGCACATATAAATCTCCTACCGGTGGTATCAAGCACCACATCCTGGCAAATGCGGCATCAGGAAGTGAGGTTCATCAGTGCATTTGATCACACTGCGCTGTATCTGGGAGGAACAAGGTGCAGCCACTCTCCCGTCCGTGCTCTCAGCCATCCCATGGCCACTGCTTTGCCAGCCGTCCAGGCTCATGTCTCCAGCCAGTCTTACAAGCAAGAGGAGAACCTGGTGCTCTTCATCAGCCTACCCATGCAAGGCCCGCTCTTCCTGAGTGGGTAGCCAAAGTTCAACAGACAGAACACTCAATAAGAAACTTCAAGGACCTGTCTCCTTTCCCTCCTGCTCTCTACTTTTGCTGTAGCTTGCTGAACTCCTATTTTTCTGCGCTTCCCTTACTCTGGTGAATGCAGCTGTGACAGCCACAGAATAAGAACAGCTGGCCCAAAAGCAAGCAGCAGCAGCAGCCGCCCCCTCAGCTCATTTTTCAGTTCTCCTAGCCTTTTCTCTTCTGAGCCAACAGGAGAAACCCTGCCATGACACCAAAGCTAGAAAAATCAGTGTTTCGCCCTCCCTTCTGCTGCCTGCACACAGAGATCACCTGGAGAGCAGCACCAAGGGCAGGCGGCAGCTACGGCCCCAAGCCACCAGCATACATCCACAGGGAAGAGGAAGCTGTTAGCGGGCCCAAGTAACACAAACCAGCTGCCGCTTGGCTAGGGCAGCCACAGAGCACTGCTGCTCCAGGCTGACCAGCAGCTGTGCTCGGGAAACCTTCTGCTTTAGCTTGTGGTCCAGATCGCCGGTGAACGAGGAGGCACCTCAGGAGGTCCCAATGAAATCAGCACCCAAGGTCTTTGTTTGCCCAAGCTGTTTCAGCAAATCAGCCCAGAGACCTCACTAGCATGGCCCTTCTCTGAAGACACCCCTTTTTCTCTAGGTTCTGCTGGATCAAATAGGTGATGCTGCAGCACATCGCCAAGGCATGACAGCTGCAGCTGGAATGTATTGGCCAGGCGCTTTGGAAACCTTGGAGAATAAAACAAAAAAAAGGCAAAAAAAAAAAAAAAGGCAGTCTCAGCCTTCCATTGACCTGCCTTGGCACCTCAGCCCCAACTCAACTTGCAGCACAGGTTGCTCCGTCTGTCCCACACCCTTGCCCAGCCCCACCGGTGCAATTCAAAGCCAGCTGTTAGAGGCAAGGGTTGCTTGTAAAGCCTACATAAGCACACAACAAGAAGAATCTGCAGTGGGAAAAGCCTTCAGCAAGGCTGCTATGCTAGGGGATGAATAAAAGACAAGGTGAGGTGATTTCAAACACACCTTCCCTGGAGGTACTCCTGCCCAGTGACTGTTTACCTGTCAGGAGCACGACAACCTCGTGGAAGGACCGATGCCAGCACTCCTGCGACCTTCTCTCTCCTTTGGCTTGGGCCAACCATGTGCCATAAGGTTGCACAGAAAATAATTTTCCCACTTTCAGAGGCTAAAATCATCTGTGTAAATATTATAGCAGTAGGATAACAATGCAGCCTGCACCCCCACCCAAAGCACACAGTATTGCAAGGCAGGCAGGTCAGCTCCAGCCCAGGTTTCAGTTGAAGACCACATTGCAGTTAAAACTGTCCCTGCTTGCTTTTCTTTTGGGTTTAAAGTTTCTCCACAGTGCAGCTGCTTTTACTGCAGGTATATTATTAGTCTCATCTATGTTACAACCTCAACTCACTGGAATGACCAGGAAACCCACGGAGAGAGAACAAACAGGCAGCACATGGCAGCCCTGCAAAAGGTACATGGTTATTTGATAAGTGGAGTTTAGTTTTAATTAGCAGTGGTAAAAGGGGGGGTTGTGGTGTAATAAATCTCAGAATAAGGATTAGCCTCCCTGTGGCACCTTGCTGGTCATTTTTGGCAGGAAATGGCAAGACATGAAGGAACATTAAACCTCATGCTTCAGGGCTGGAGCTGAACAGATTCAGAGATGTGGAAGAGACATCTCACACATGCCTTTTTTTACAGGAGAGGTCTTGCATTTTCCTTTGAAAAGAGCAGCGACATCTGTGTTGGCAATGGCTGAAGTATATATACTTCAAAGCTGCTGTGGGATGCAGTTCCTAGACCAACACATGCACACATGAATGCACACATGTTGTGGAGTGGGAAGCAGCAGCCGTAGTGGGTATCCATGCACCCTACCAGGGAGATGAGGCAGTCTCACCTTGCTGCTGCTGTGTTCTCTCCCTAGCAAGAGGCCATCAGAAAGAGCTTGAAAGCTCAGCTAGGAAAAGGACAAGGTAATAAAGCAGACCTTCACACAGTCCTGTGGCCAGAAACTGTCTCCATGACCCTGCTACGTGGATCAGTAAAGCCCCGTATTTTCCGCTAGGAACTCAAGTCAACGAGGTAACAACATCTCTTCAGCACTAACGTATCAGGTACCTCAAAGAATGCTTCTGTTTGGGCTTTTAATTCCCTCTGCAGACAGTTCTGTACAAGTGCATGCAGAGGTATATTTCTCTTTCATCTGGCCAGCAATCATGTATACCCAGAAGTATGAGGACTGATAGCCCAGTCCAGTTAAGAAAGGGCTATTCTTCATGGGAGTGCCTGGTCTTTCTTTTCACTTAGCACGCACACAATTCTCTCCAGCTCATCTGATTTCTTCCATTATTTATTACAACTTCATAGAAGAGTTCTCAGGTCAGCCCAGTCACCCCCAGGACTTTTCCTGTGCTACATTAACCTGCAAGGTTTTGAAGTCCCGTAGGGCTGCTACTCCTTCCCTTGGGAGATCATTACACAGTCTGACAGCTCTCACTAACATTTCCAGAATTCCCTGCTGGCTAACAAAACTGCAAACATTCAAAGAGAAGGACACTCTACCAAGCCCTGCACACACTGATGGCAGAACCAAGGCTCACAGCTAGAAAAAAAACACATGGGTTGTCCCAGTGTGAGCGATGTGCATCTGTTGCCCACGTGGAGCCTTCTATCCCTTTCAGCCACTGCCCCCCTTCCTGCTTTGGTTCACATGCATGTGGTTTTCAACTGATGAGATCATCTTTTGAAAAAGCTTTATGTTTGGCTACAAACATACCCCAGGGCTGCAAGTGATCCAGGAGAGGCACGGAGACCATGTTAATGAGGCTCACCATTTCCTTCAAAATGGGATGCTCTCTGCATGTCACAAACTGCTGGGGGATGAGATTGCTCCCTCCTGCAGAAGAGTCTCTCTACTTCTCCTTGCACACTGAAGTAGAAAGGAAAGTGTGAAACTTTCCACAGGAATTCCCGAGGCAGTTCTGGACCACAGGAACCTGCCTGACCCTCTGTGAGATGCTGGGACTTCAACCCCAGTGGGGGGCCATCCCTTGGGGGAAGCTCCAGTGAAAACTGCCCCAACTCCAGGGTGCCATTTCCAGACAAGGTCATTTTTTCTGAAGATCTTTAGCCCAATACTCAGCACAGTCTAAATACTGAAGACATGTAGGAATATGTAAACATCAATAAATTAGAAAAAAAAAACCGCCTTCAGCTCTTACAGCATCCTTGCAATACACTTTGACCCAGCAAACAGGAGAAGGAGAGAGAAGAGCTGGCTTTTATCCTACAGATCAGACAGCCTTTCTGCCTGGAACCTGTAGACATTGGCTTGTAGCGCACAGCGCTGCTGCTGATCTCTCACTGTTGGGAGCGTTCACGAGGATGCACACAGGAGGAATCAGTTTAGAGAAGCAACAGGTCCCCATAACTGAGCTGATCAGAAGTACACAGCACATTCATCTAGAGCACATATCTCTCCCATTTACCCTGTGCACCTTGAATAGCCATATTAGCATACACCTACATAACAGGCGTTACCTAGTTCTGATTAAAGTCATCAGCAAGGATTTCAGCTGCTAACATAAGTCCAACAGTACTGCCCTGGGCGCTGATATCAGCAAAGCTTCCTCTCTGAGCAAACTCTCTTTTCTGGCACTTCATAGGCTCAACTACTTGCTGGCAACACCTGGATCACACCAGGTACCATACCATACCAAGGATATTCTCGTTATTGTCTGATGCCACGAGGGTGCAGGACCAGTTGGCAGCCACTGTGCGCTTCCCCATTTCCCTGCTGTGGTAAAAGGTGTCTCAGTTTCCCAAGAGCACGGGGAACTTCTGCCCCATGATACTGCTTACGTTAATCATTATTCAGCAGCCGACTTTGGCTTAGCTGCATTGACCAAGGATAAGCAAAGTTGCTCAGAAACTTGCCTACAGTGGGGGTGGGGGGAGCACGTGTGAGAAATCACAACGAAACTCTGGGATTTTATGCCCCTGTTTAGATACTTTTGAAAATTCTCACCTTCTCATCTACAGCAGTGGCTGGAATCTCAAGACCTTAGAGCAGAGTTTATGATTAATCTAACTCTAGAATTTGGTTAAATCCTGACTGTTTTTTTTCTTTTTTTTTTTTTCTTCTTTTTAAACTAGCCATGAATAGTCACTTCTAAATGTGAGCATTTTCAAGCTGAATAAATCCCTCCTCCTTTCTTCACCATTCCTTACTGTTATGAGTTATGCAGGGAGATTTAACAGTGTTTACACTCACAAGCTTGGGCTCTACAATTTCATCTGCATGCAGTAAAGAACAGGAACCACTTGCATCAGTCCATGACCCTCAAACCAGTGTGGCTGATTTCACCCATCGCAGCTTGAAGGGGTTAAAATATTTAGCCAATTTTCATAAAGACAAGTTATGTACAATCCTGTCCAAACCGCTTTCGTCTTTTTAATTGGGACCAGCAGGATGCTGGGCAAGTTGTGTGTGCTAGCAAAGGACCTCTCCTTCAAACATACTTCATAATTCAAACATAACTCCAGCCAAAGCACAAGTTGAACATCACCCAGGGCTAATCAGGAAGCCCCAGATCAGGTGGAGACTCTTTTTCCCCAGACCCTTTGGGGTTTCTTTGCCAGAGGGAGGCCGAACAGGCAAGCTCTAGAAGAGCTGCCCCGCAGCACAACCTGCTGGCATCTCTCAGCCAAGGCAGGACTGCTCTAAATGCATTATCCAGCCTAGCAGCAGCACAGAAAGACAAGGTCCGAGGTCAAGGTCCAAGGACATGAAACTACATAGAAGTCAGCCCAAAATGCTGTTAGAGCAAAGATCAGCTTTGCCGCAATAAATAGCTATCCAGCAAGAACAGAAAGTCAAAGCAGAGTCCTAACCCTAAACAACTTAGGCCTTCCAGAAGATAGGAATCATTACAGCTCTAGGCTTTGCTGTTGTTTAGCCTGGTTTCTTCTAGAAAAGCACAAACTTATAAGCCCATACTTTGTGCAAGATGAAAGCATTTGCTTTTAAACCCATGGGCCAACTTCAGCCAAGCGCAACAAAGGTAATTAAGTTTCATGAGACTTAGAGGCCGTGGAAAGGAGACAACTAGAGTTGCCCTAGTCAGGGGAGATGCTGCAATATGAACTTGCCTTTACCACATACCAGAGAACCCACAGTGAAGCCCTTAGAAATGCTTCAGTAGAGCAGGGCCCAGGTTTCCTTTTTTTGATACCAGAAATGAGCAGCCATCGGACAAATCCAGAGCAACTAAGTCCACGATACCTCTGTTTCCAGAGCTCCCTGGGTCTTTTCTGACTACATGCATTAGCTGTTTTAGAGGTCACGCTTAAGACTTCTGCACATGCTCCTCAATTCTCTGGACACCACACGGCATATTGCAAACTCACATTTGCAGTCAAAAAGTTCTTAATTTCTATTATTCCTTTAAATGCCTTAATATTCCATTATTTCCTTTCTTCTTTGCTGTCTAGTACAACATACTTTTAATACAGGCAATTAAGTAAGAGGGAGATGGCATTTAGAATTAATCTAATCTAAACTTAATTCCAGGATGTTCCTGTGTTTTATTGAGAAAGAGGCCACACAACAGGTTGAAACCCAACGTGCGTCAGATGTGCTATGCTTCACAGCAGTGGAATGTTGTTTTTGGCAGTCGATTGGCAGATGTCTTCTGGATTACTTGGTAGGACCCCTTTTATTGTTACATTGTGAATTCTGCAAGCAAACTTTCAAAGGTATTGCATTTCCTTGTCCAACATACTGGCTATTAACTATTGCAACACTACACCATGAAATGCAATAGATTTGCCACCATTTGTGGCCTCAAAAGCTAAACAAGTGAAGCCATTCTAGGAGGCTGGCTTTAGCCCAAACAGAAACAATGGGTTGGAGGTAGAAACAACCAAGTGAATGTTTGCTACTGGTGACCTCCAATGCAAAAAGAGCCAGAAGGGAAGAAATCCTAATTGCTTCGGACTTGCATATCAAGCCACTGCTACAGAAGAGCCCTTTAGATGACTGCACATGCAATCCACCTTCCACAGTTCCACTGCTTTCCTTCTTCAGTGCTCACAAGTACCTAGACGCAAAACAGAACCAGCAAAGCTGCCAAGTCTTTGCAATTGGGTTACAATGTACAACCCAGAAAACACACTTTGACTTTCAGAGGCCAGGCTCCAGCCCAGTAATTTTATTTTTTAATGCCTAAATTGAGCTAGTATGAGACAAAACCATTGGGATGCAAAGGAAAAACCTACTTGACATTTCTCCAGCTGGCACTGCACTTTGAGCACCATTGCGATAGGACAAGGGGTAATGGTTTTAAACTAAAAGAGACTAGATATAAAGAAGAAATGTTTTACCATGAGGGTGGTGAAACACTGGAACCGGCTGCCCAGAGTAGTGGTAGATGCCCCATCCCTGGAAACATTTGAGGTGAGGCTGGACAGGGCTCTGAGCAACCTGATTTAGTTTAAGATGTCCCTGCTTATGGCAGGGTGGTTTGGACTAGATGACCTTTATAGGTCCCTTCCACCCAAAACCATTCTATGGTAAGTATGAAGATCTTTACCTTGGGTGCAGAAATGCACTGATGCAAGACTCACTCTGGTGCTAAGTCTTACACTAAAAAGTCCAGTTTCTGCTGAGAAAGTAATTCACAGGTGGAAGTGCAGTAACTCAAATAAGAACGAAAAAAGACAGGCTGTGCCAGTATCTGAAGAGAAGACCTGGGTGTAAACATACCAGGGCTGTGGGAACTGCAACAAGCTTCTGATGAGTACTCACCTTCCTGTAAGAACCTGTTAAGAAGCCACAAAGATTTTTATGGTGGTGGTTTCTTTTAGCCGTGATGTAGTTGTAATATTCTCATTGTGTCCATGAGAAACTCCCTAAGACTCTTGTAAATAGAGCTGTAACCCAATTCCAACTCTTGTAATTATATCATACCCACTTAAATTATGCCTGAAGAGTTTTATTTGTTTTTAATAAACAAATCTTAGAGAGTGTCTGTTTTTAGAAAAGAAAACTCTTTCAGAGTTTTGTTTAAGTAATGCCCCCTTCCTCTCCCTTCCCTTCCTACTCCCACCAAGAAATTAGTACAGGAGTCTAAATTAATATCTTCAAAGAAGAGAATAAAAACCAATGCAACTTCACAAGCCTCCACTCCACAGAATCTGGTATCCAATTTTGGGTCTATGAAGAGATCCACAGAGACCAAAAGAAACAAGACCACAGTTAGTGCAAAGTTCATCCTGAAATTTCCCCATTTCTAGGATAAGCAATTACAAGTCTGACAATCATAGTTTGCTTTTGTGGAAATGGCTCAGGCAACTCAAAAAACAAACAAACAAAAGTACTCCAGAGCACTAGCAGAACAGCTGCAACACTGACCCTTTATGCAGGAAGGCATTTCCTACAGACAGGAATTCACTTACATAGGCAGGGATAAATTACAAGGAAGAGCACTATTGCCTGGATTCACGCTATCAAAATATAAGCATTTATCTGTGATGTCTAAATGAGGAGAAAAAGAAGTGAGCTGAATCTGAGGTAACACCCATCTCCTTGCTTGGGAGATGGCAGGGAGTTGAGGAGACAAGCTCTTATCTCAGGAGACAGCTCTTATCTCAGTATCTAGAGTAGATCTTGAAGACCTTGCTTAGGTCTGTGGTTAGTGACTCACCTGCAATTAAAGTGAACTCTGAGATCCCTATGTAAAGATACGTCTCTGGACTTTGTGGTTGTAGAGCAGCATCTGCCTGACATCTGCTAACAGCTCAGAACAGTTGTGCTGAGAGGTGAACAGTCCGAAGCACCTCAGCGGGGTGTAACTCCCCAGCTATGCTTGGGGGACTTTCCCAGGACCTTGTTGCACAGATAATGCACACAGACAGCTCCTGGAAGATGGCAGAAATCAGGGTTTAGCTCCCTTCTGCTGAGGAGAAACCAATTAAAAATAACCTTACAAACCAATAAAATTCAATCCCTCAAACTTTTTTCCCCGCTCCAGGAAACAGTGTGTGAATTTGGTGGCTTACACTACAAGCCTTCCAAGGAGGGACGCTCCCAAAACCACAGTATCCTTCTATCCCAAAAGATGCTCTGACCTACTGGCATGCAGATGCGGTCCACGTGAAAGCATGGCAAAATGCAACCCAACACTGACAACCAAGTCATCTCACTTCCAAAGCAATTTCTTTCCTTTTCAATTTCTTTCCTTTTCTCAATATACTTGCTGAAATTTTGTCCTCAAAACTTGTATTGGGTTATACCTCCTGCCCATTTCTTTCAAACCCCTTGCCTCTGCTGCTGCTTGTGCTACTTGCAAGTGTTTTCATAGCACTTTCAGCTTGATGATGAACAAGAAGTCGACAAAGTAACATCTTCCAGGGTAAAGACTCCCTCTAAATTCCAAACAACGAAAGAATTTGGATAAATAACCAAACCAAAACCCAACAGCTTAAATTCTGAGGTTTGCCTATTATCAGCCTCGAGATTATGTGCAAGCAGGATTAAAGAGGAGCCAACTAATTCAAAGTGAGAGACAAGCTATCAATCTGGTTAAAAAGAAAAGAAAATGCACCTTGATCCAGCATTTTGCTATTGGTATGTATGTGTCATTCAAATAAGACGCATTAATCACTGAAGAATACTTGCTGAAAATCAAGAGTTTTCTACTCACTCTCTCAGCTGCAGATCTTAGGAGATGAGCTGCAACTGCATGTGCAATAAGGTTTCCAAATTACTAGCAACTCTGAGCAGGTCCTAACTGTAAATCACCAAAAAACCAAAACAGAGCCTGATGCTCTATGAATGAAAGATAGTGAGCTGTGAATGGGTCTGCATACCTGGGAGACTGGCAGCAAACTGGTCTGAAATTACAGCAGCAGTATCCTGGAAGATGATCAGCATCATCTGTGACATGTCCATACTTCCATACTTGGAATATTTAAGTAGAGCTAATTTGCTTAAGCCCCAAAAGCCCACCTGCCTGCTTCTGAACTGGCAGGGACAAGAATGAAAACAGAAATGCAACAAGACATGCCCTTCCAGGGCCCCATTTATTAAGTGAATACAAAAATAAGATCATTTAAGTGCAGAGGCACAGTAATCCACTCCATGGTAAACAGAGTTTACAATGCCTTGTAAACAGACCTCTTCACAAGCAAGAAGCATGCTGAAACATGACACACATTGGGTCAAAAGTTCCCTGTTGCAGCAATACTCCACACATCTCATGCCATGATTTCAGAGCACTTTGCAAAAGGTGAGAGCGCTCTTTGCTCTGTTTTCTTCTGCTTTTTTTTTTTTTTTTCCATTCGTGAAACAAATGAAAACACAGGGAACCAAGGAACTTGCATTGTAAACAGCTGAAAAAGCGCCACAGCATTTTCCAAGGATGATTGCTTACCCCTTGTTAGGTTTATTTTTCAGTGAAAAATAATGGCCAAAGCTACTGTGCATTACGGAAGTTTTAAAAATTACTACTTTTTTTTTTAACTTTTTTTTTTTTCCTTCTTCTTAACAGTAACCGGTTGCACGGTTGAATACAAAATAGGTTTTTTTCTTAATACAGTACATGGCATTTCTCCTTAATTGCACCAGAAGTAAATTTGGAAGCACTTTTGGAAGCACTTGTGTTATGGGCAAATAGGAAAGAAAAACAAGTTTGGCAAGTTTTCAGTCTCCTTTCCGTCTCTCTGCCCACTGTTTTATCCCCACCCTTTCACATCTCTGAGTCCACATACATTCCATTGATCAGGTAATCCACTTGTGTGTAATCCTTCTTCTTGTAGCTCTCGTAGGCCTGCATAAGGAAAAGAACTATAACAGTTATGAAAAAAACCATACCAACTAAAAGCACTGCAAGAAGCAAGCTTTTATCCACTAAGTACTGAGTCAGGGGCTCGGCAGCAATGAGAAGGTACTCATTGTCCACGTCCTGAGTTTCTGCAGGGCCCGAAGCTGTTGTTTTGGGTGGATATGCTGGAATTGTGGTTGTTGAAAAAATGTGAGATGTCGACTTTATCCCATGCCCAGTCATAGTTTCTGCTGTAGAAGGAGTAATTAAAACCATGGCACTTCTTGTAGAGCCCAAAAGAGAAGTTGATTTACTCAAGGATGCTGTGGCTGTACTTGCTTCTGGCCCTGGATATAGCAACGTAACGCTAGGCAGCGGATTCGCAGAGTGTGAACTCTCCAAGCGTGTGAGTGCCGTGGCACGAGTGGAAGCAGTGGAAGACGTTCCTGTATCCTGCGGGATGAGGGTGGTCAGTGTTGTGCTCAGTGTCTTCGGGCCACCTCCAACAGTGGAGGGGCTACTAGAGTGGGGAGTGCTGGTGGTGGCTGAGTTAAACTGCTTGGTTTGAGGCATTTGAGTACCTGCTTCAGAAATGACAGTAAGAGGAGCAGAAGTAGAGGTGGGGGGCAATACTGAGATAGAGCTACTATTTCCTGATTTTTCGGTGATGGTCACAAGCTTGGTGACATGGCTGGAAGTACAAGCAGAGACGTTACTAGAAGTGGGAGAAGCGGTGGTGGATGACATGGCTTCAGTAAGGAGACCAGAGCCTCCAGGGATGTTTAAGGCTTTGGAAGTTGTTTCATAAGCTGTAGCGAGGACAGTTGCGTTTGTAATGCTTGTTGTTACAGCTGTGGCAGTTGTAGTGGTCACTGTGGTGTTGGTTGCTGTGGTGGTGGTAGCCTTGCTTGCACTTGTTGTTACATCTTTACTCCCAAGCCCAAGCAAATGCCTCAAGTGAATCTTGTGAGTCCGAGCAGTTGAGGAGAACAGGTTTTCCACGTTGTGTCGGTCAACCCGTGCATTCATCATCTTCTCCTTTTTCTGTGGATAGCTTTGGTGGTGAAACAGGACTGTTTCCCTTCTCCCACTGACAATTTCTTCAAAAAGACAAAACCAGTAAGTTTCATAAGAATAAAACTCTCAAGCTCAAATCTGACCTCATACCCCCAACATGCAAACCAGAACATGTATTCTGCAGTACATGTAGTACAACTCGAATAAATCAGTCCTGAAGTCAGCAAGAACATGAAAACTCAGACCCCTGCCTTTATTGCGCATAATCCCTTTGGGGGTTTGGGGTTTTTTTTGGGTTTTGTTTTGGTTTGTTTTTTTTTGTTTGTCTTTGGCCACAGACCTCTGGCATTTGTCCAACCAGGGAATTAATTCCACGGAAGGGGAGTAATGAAATACAGAGCAACAATGCAGAAACACATTATCAATAGGAGCAGCATCGCAAATGCCAGCTCCTGAAAGCATGAGTCGTCTTCTCGAAGTTACATAGCATCGACAAAGCTTTCGTGCTTAGATTCATAACTTTCATCTCGCAAAACTGAGTGGAAATTTCCACTTACACCTTCATAGTTTGGGAGAATTTCCTTCACAACTAGTGATCTAGATTTATAGTGATATAAATCCCTGCTTATCAAAGGTCTGGTTGCTATGTTGCAGAGAAACCTTTGCCAACCCAAAAGAACCATGAACAAACTTTTTTTTTTTTTAAACTTGGGTACGGCAAACTCTTAGAACATACTTTAGAAGATTGATTCCGCAATTACCAACAAGCTCCGTTTTGTTATTGTGTCACTTAATTAAAATTGAAGACCCTGGCACTGGAAAGTCACCATGAGCAATTGCTGCTAAGGCTGCTCTGATTATAGAAGCAGCCTGCTGCCTCTGGCACAAAATCCTGGCAATCTCAGAAAAAACAGTGCCAAGACACTTTCCTTTCTCTTAAAAAATATAAATACATCTGTTAAGTCTTTATTTTCCAAAGGACAGCGTGTGGAGTGCAAATGGCGTGAATGAATGATGTCTTCAACATGGAGACAAACTGTTACTCAATAACAGTTAGAAAAGTAACTCAAAGACACATCATGTACGTGCAAGTGCCAGAGCCCTTACCAGGCCAGTGAAACAGTTTTTTCCAGCGAACCCACTTTACCTACGGAATCATCCTGCAGGCATTTCACAACCCATCTCCCTCAGCTGAAAGCCAGTCAAGGTCTAAACATTGGCATTTAAAGCAAAAGCATCCTGGATTTAGCAGAGGCCTGAAGCATGGCGTTACCTCCAAGCAGATCTTTGATGTCTTGTTCTCCGGCATTCTGGCACATGCTCAGCTGGTGACACTGCAAGAGGATGCAGTGATCCTGGTAGGGCACAGACCAATTACAGTCATGGTTACCTGAAAACAGCAGAGAAAATGGGTCGCCACACACAGTATACTGAACACACTGCTTCGTTCATGTCTGTAATTAAAGAGTTAAAAACAAACCCAATAGCTGGAAGGACTGGCTTTCAAGGATCCCGATTCAGCCTTAGTGAAAATAACTGGAAAGCCAATGAAACCAATACAGCAGCTGCAGCCTACCTACCTGCTTGTCTGCTGGTACCAACATCTCCTAACAGCAGCAATTCACTCACCCAGACAGGGACAAAGAGGGTGCACTACAGTTTGGACCCATCTAAATGCTAGTATTCATCTAGATGTCTTAAGGGGGGG
>VZTL01034486.1:0-17563 GCA_013400535.1 Scopus umbretta | reverse complement strand
GCCCCCCCCCCCCCATTAGTTAGGGGGGACACGCCAAGCTCAGACACAAGAGGTTTCTCTCGCCTTTCCCTCTCACTAAACACAGTCTCCTCAGGGGCCAACTGATAATCCCTCCCTGAAGGCACCCAATACAAACTTATAAGCTTAAAATAATTTTAGATGGTCTTTAGCCAATTCTAAAAATCCCTTTACAAATTGCAGGGTGAGCTTGTGAAGTAGACAAACACAATACACAAACTGTAAGTATAGCAGACAGGCAAACAGCTCATTCCCAAGGCCAGCGAGGGTATAACCAGATGCAGTCGTACCTTAATGCAGCCCAGATGATGCTTGGGATGCTATATTAAATATCAGAACCTCCAGCTAGGTTTTTGGTTTTGGTTTTTGGCGGATTTTTTTTGCTTCTTCCACCTTTGCACAATACCCTGCATCCAGAACAAGAGCCGCAATTACTTGCGGATCACTTTTCTCAACATAACAACTGCCTTTTATAATTACTAGCAATAAGCTTTATTTCTGCCTTCCCATCACACTTCCAAATCACACACCTACATCCCAGAAAAGCACCAGCTAAAGCTTCTTCTCCAGATCATGTTGCTCCCCAGAAGAAACCATCCTCTGGCTGTTGGAGACAACACAAAGGAAGAGATAAACACTACTGTTCCCATCAGAAGTCATTTTGATAAATCAGGGCAAAACTCACTCTTTGAGCACTACCTTCTCCATCTGTAGAGCATCCCCAAGGAAATTAAAAGTCCAACTCAACCACAAAAGACAGCAACAAATAAAATCTGGGAAAGGACTACACTCTGAAAAGTGCAAAGTTTACTTTTACCATCTGTGGCTATAACTCAGCAGGGAACAAGCACACTGGAAAACCAGAATAACTTTGAGTCAACAGCTGAATGACTGATGACTTTGCAATGTACACACACATCCAGAGGGCATTGCCTGCTAGGTTTCAGAAGCGTTCCTCCCTTCTTGCTGATTTCCCTGTGCTAGAGCCAAGGAATTCATGGAAAAAAAAAAAAAAAAAAGGTAAAAAAAAAAATCAAAGTATTATTTCAAACAACATTGATTGGGGTGATGTTGCAGGAGCAGAGTGAAGTCTTTGGAATATAAACCCCTTGCCTCTATGTCCTTCCAGCCAGCCTCAGTTGTTCCTGGTTAAGCAGGTGCAAGGTGCATGCAGTGACTGCACCAAGGCGAAAGGAGAGATGTAGAACTAGTCAAAAAAAACATGGAAAGATGGAGTGTGTGTGTTAGAGATCACAGGTGCAAAGCGAATCATTTAGGGCAACACATGCTCCTTTGAGCTGTCATTGAAGACCCAGAAGACAGTGCCCCAAAATTCATACTTACAAGTGTGCATGGACTAAGCACAAAATAAGGTCAAAGAGCTGCAAAGAAATCTTCTATCCTCAGTATAACAACAAAGCAGGGAAAACAAGGGTGGAACACCTTTTGCAGTCAACGATGCTACTCCCCCATCAAATTGAGAAGACACAAGGCCTGGTTTCAACTTGCAATTGCTGCTAAACACTTCATGTGTTGTCAGCTCTCAAAACAAGTGCTGTATTTCACTCTTTAGAAAAAAAAGAATTAAACCAGATTTTGCTAAGGAAAGACAAGCACATCTCATTTTGTGAATCGAGGCTAGAACACAGCAGGCAAGGAATCTGTGCTGCAATCTTGAGACGTATTTGGCTTCCCAAGCTTATCTCCAAGGCTGAAGTTGCACACGTGGATAGGTGTGGAGACAGAACGGGCAGCACCAAGGCACACGAGGCTGACCCACTGTCAGCTGAGCATGACCAAAAGTCCACACAGACTGCATCACACCAGAATCTGTTAAGAACAACAGCCCAATAAGCAAAAACATTTTAATTAGGCAGCCATAAATTTATATCTTCTCCTCCCTTAACATGAACCACCTCCTTCAGTTTGTAGCATAGTCCTCATCTGTGGCTGAATCTCCCATCAATCTGCACGACACACACCCCACAGGAAAGGTGACTGTGATGCCTACAGCAGCATCTACAAGCTTCAGGGAATGATCCAGAAGATGCCAACAGCTGCAAACGATGAAGTCAAAAGAACAGAGACAGCATCCTTGCCCAGGGCACCCAACACTCTAAATTCACATTTGACCAACTTAGATAGGAGTTATTAAGCCAGAGAGCAAGGAATAACCCAGTGTCACTGAGCAGACAGCCTCCAAGAAGGCTGCTGCATCATCTGGAAGACTGGTGTGGATATAGTGCTTTTTAAAAGAAGTTTGCAGCTGCTAAAGTATAAAGCTGCCACATATTACTCTCTGCAAGAAAATCCATTCTTCTGCTTGTAAATGGCCAAACATAACAGATCAGGATTTTCAAGATGCCCTGCATGCATAGAATAAACACCTTAAAACTCTTTCAAAGAGGTGGAAAGCCGAGTTTTTCTGAGAAACTCTGTGATCACACTTGGACTTGGCCGACACATGAAACTTTCATGCCTACAAAGTACTTCACGCTCTACGCTGATAAAGGCACATTACGCTACACAGGGCCAAGGCTGTGCAAAGCTCGCCAAGAACAGCATCTCTGCAAGGTCAACACCACGATGCTCCTGCAAAAGGAATGGAAAGCCATTCCTTGGTATTAACTGCAGACTCTGAACAGCAGACCTCATTCACACAGATATTAAAGTGCTGTTTCCTTCAGGGTCAAGATTTTCAGCAACTTGCTCAATCTTCCTTTCTCTACCAGGAACCCAGAGAGGAAGAAGGTTTTAGTGGCTAGATCCCATGTCTGACAGTGACACAACCCAAGCTCAGGCTCCTTCTCCCCTTCCAGCTTCCTGTGGAAGTGATGCAGGGCTACGGATTCACAATCTTCAGCACATTTAGCCACAACGGTTTTTGTGGGTCAGGTTTTTTGGTTAGTTTTATTTTGAATATTACCAGCTTTACTTACCTCCATCTTTCTGTGCCTCGGTTTCCCACCCATATTCCTCTCTCAGAGCACAAGGCAGACAGTTTATGCATTTGTTACCCCACTAATGAGGGCAGTCCATGCTGGCACCGCTGAGGCTTCATGGCCATCACACTTTGTCTCTGAGAAAATAAGTGTTAAAGCCTAAAACCCCAAAACCAGCATCACCCATCCATCTTTCTTTCTCACCCATATTAGTGCCACGTTCTGCAGTTCAGATGGTGAGAAGTACTTACTCAGTGGGACACTTTTCCTGTGAAAAATGACCAGACCGCTGGTTTTGGAACATCTGAAACAACCCAGTTTTAATAAAAAGAAAAATGAACTACTAAAGGCTAACTGCATAAAGCTGTGACTGGACAATAAATCTGTCAACAAAATACCTCCAAGCAATAAAAATGTGCACTATGGCTCAACTACAACCTTCCCTGGTCTGATCCACACACGAAGCAGCTAGCAAATTTTCAGACATGCTGTTGTCTCATGGGAACAGATCATATGCAGGGCATTTCATAGCACGTGTTTCAAATTAAACAGCTTTCAACAAGACCCTCAAAGAAACCATCCCAGTGGGCTCCCACATGAACTCTGCAGCCATTGAGCTAATAGAGAGGAAAGGAGATCAAGAAGGGTAAAAGGCAAGCTCATGATTTTGGTTTCTCTAAGTGCCGGCGGAAGCAGGTACTCTGCAGCACGGGTGCTTCATGCTTGCTGAGAGATGGAACTAGAAGCTAGAAACAGCACAGTGCACACACACAGGAACAAATTGTGTCTGAGGTGCTATTAAATTCAAAACTGCCGAGTCTGGAGCTAACAGAGACTTAAACAAGCAGTGACACACACCAGAAGGTACAATTAACCGAGTGTTATTTTTGGAGCAAATAAAACTGCCAATGTGTTAAAAGTCTGGTCACCCACCCACCTCTTGCCCTGCAGAGTTTTACTGCAGACAGCAATTTCCTCGCAATACAGGTCAAGTTACATTTCACTGAAGTTGATAGTTTCAATGCTATCCTTCATTCCGGGTATTTCTGAGAAATCATTATGGTCCTCTACAGGTTCACGGAGCTGTAATACTAATTTTAGGCGTCTAGAATAGAATAGCATAATTAAAGTTGGAAAAGACCTCTGAGATCATCTAGTCCAACCATCAACCCAACACCACCATGCCTACTAAACCACATCCCAAAGTGCCACATCTACATGTTTTTTGAACACCTCCAGGGATGGGGACTCCATCACCTCCCTGGGCAGCCTGTTCCAATGCCTCACCACTCTTCCAGTAAAGAATTTTTTCCTAATATGCAATCTAAACCTCCACTGGCGCAACTTGAGGCCATTTCCTCTCTTCCTATTGCTGGTTACTCAGGTGAAGAGACCAACACCCACCTCACTACAACCTCCTGTCAGGGAGCTGTGGAGAGTGATAAGGTCTCCCCTCAGCCTCCACTTCTCCAGACTAAACAACCCCAGTTCCCTCAGCCGCTCCTCATAAGGCTTGTTCTCGAGACTCTTCAGCAGCTTTGTTGCCCTTCCCTGGACACGCTCCAGCAGCTCAGTGCCCTTCTTGTAGTGAGGGGATCATTTGAGGTGCAGCCTCACCAGTGCCGAGTACAGGGGCACGATCACTTCCCTACTCCTGCTGGCCACACTATTCCTCATACAAGCCAGGATGCTGTTGGCCTTCTTGGCCACCTGGACACACTGCTGGCTCATTTTCAGCTGGCCGTCAACCAGCACCCCCAGGTCCTTTTCTGCCAGGCAGCTTTGCAGCCACTCTTCCCCAAGCCTGTAGCGTTGCATGGGGTTGTTGTGACCAAAGTGCAGGACCCAGCACTTGGCCTTGTTGAACCTCATACAGTTGGCCTCGGCCCATCGATCCAGCCTGTCCAGATCCCTCTGCAGAGCCTTCCTGCCCTCGAGCAGATTGACACTACTGCCCAGCTTGGTGTCATCTGCAAACTTACTGAGGGTGCACTCAATCCCCTCATCCAGATCATTGATAAAGATATTAAAGATGACTGGCCCCAAAACTGAGCCCTGCGGAACAAACAGAGGACATGTCTCCATCCAGAACACAAGGTTCTGCAAGCTTGCTCAGGAATTTAAGCCTGTGAGTGGTTTTCAGCAGGGTTACGCACAGCAGTGATGGCACTGTATGTTACAAAATCATCAGGCAATACTGTGGAGAGCTCAGAAATGGAGAAGAAAGTTCAGACAGCCTGGAAACACCCAAAATGTCCTAGTGCAATGACCGAAGGGGAACTTCTGCTCCATGCTAAAAGAACTGGAAGGAAGGAAAGCATTTTTAGCTATTTCTTCTTTCTGCAAGGAAGTAGGATGTTTGTGCATATCCTGAAATATGGAGAAAAATAAAAAAAATATATATATACACACTAAAAAATACATGCCTCCACCTCTGGTTATCCTCACAAGCAAAACAACCTGAAGGCTCCTAGATTAGAGGAGGTTTCTTCTTTTTAAGCTAACAACTCTGGTTAAAAAACAGAGGCAGCTTTATATGGAAGGTCTGCCAGGTGAGATGCAGCAAAAAGACATTCCAGCTTAACACAACGCAATTCGATACTGGGGAGCTTTTCACCATATATATGCTAGTACAAATCGAAAGATTCTTCCCAAACTCTTCAAGCCAGAAAGATATTTATAGCAATACCAAAGGTCCTTGGCACATGTAATTTTGACAATTTGAAAGATGTGGAAATCACAGGGCAGGGTGGGTGGGGAAGCTTAGCCAAGTCTATTTTCTCCAAAGAATCAAATACAGCAGCAGGGGTCTTCATCCTTGCTGGCCTCCCCTGTGGTAGGTTCTTCATAGCCAGTAAGTCTTCAAGTCATGCACCAAACTGAATTTAAACCTATGGGTCATCAGAACCTAGAGGAAAAACATCCTTCCCTTTCCTTACTCTCATGGATGTCCATGGCTGCCAATGCAGCATCTGTAGAAGTGCTTCAGCCCAGCTCTTGGGTCTCTTGTCTCCTATGCAGCAACAGGGCAGCAGCTGTGCTCTCCTATCTCGTTCTAGGTTCCCTCTTTGCAGTTTCAGAGGAACTCATTTGAGTCCTGATGCTAACTGACTAATAGGTCAAAGTAAAATAAGCTTGGTTTGAGCTCCTCAAAGCTCTTCCAGTACTTGAGCTCCTTAAAGTACTTTGAGCTCCTCAAAGCTTTTCCAGTCTTTGTACAAAGAGCCCCTTATTCATGGAAGAGGGACTGCACAGGCAGTAGCAGGTTCTTCTGAACCTTTCAGAGCTTGATATGGAAGGTCTCTCTCTCTCTCTGTCTGCTGATGCTGCTAACGAGGAGTCTAAAACTGTTCCACAGGGTTACCTGAATAACATGGGCATCTACAGTCAGTCAGCAGAGCAGCTCACCAAGAGAGATTACAACTACCACAAGCATCAGTTTCACTTATACCAAAGACATGGAAGTGAAAAACTCCATGTTTTTTCCACAATCTCTCTACTGTTCTGTATTTTGCTGGACAGATGGGGTCCGAATACAGATATTTTCCAAAGCACTCTTGGATGTCTCCATGCTTATCTCAGTCTTCAATTTTTTGCTCAGCAGTACAGCAACAGAATGTGTAAAAAATACAAAGTTGAAACCTCTCTCTCAACTTGCAACACCTG
This sequence comes from Scopus umbretta, assembly GCA_013400535.1. Lineage (NCBI taxonomy): Eukaryota > Metazoa > Chordata > Aves > Pelecaniformes > Scopidae > Scopus > Scopus umbretta. Next base: position 10,937 of record VZTL01034486.1, on the reverse strand, counting down.
AACTCGAAACAAAAGAAAGAGGTTATTCTTACACCTCCAGAAGTTGTGACCTAAAAGCAGCAGCACAGACTGAACCCATTAGAAACTTCTGGCTACCGATTCCATGCCAAAGATGCTCTGATCCTATAATGAGGGGAACAGTGAACTAGGAAAGCCAAAATACCAGCAAGATCAGCCCACCCTGGTCCATAGATAAGCTCAACATACACTCATTATCTAGGTCAAGAGACTGCCTGGGGAAGGTTGTCCAAGCGTGGACAATAAAAACAAGGATAGGGACAAAAATGTGAAAGCCACACTACAAACAGTAACTCTTACCACTCACTTTGATACACTGAATGGTGTTTTGAAGACTTTAGCCCCAACGTAATCCAATACAAACCTGCTTGATATCACCAGATTGCAGCAGAACACCATTACAGGTCAGGAATCAACACATGGAACAGGCTGTGACTGAATGAAATCAGATATGAAACAAAAGACGTGCCAAGAATTAAATAATTCACACTTGAATTAACATGCACGTCCAGCCTACCAAACCCCACCTTTTGCTCCAAATCCAATTCACTGCTAGATTCTTTGCAAGCCTGGAATAAGAAAAGGCTACAAATGCAGAAGAGTGAGGACCCAGGTGGCCAGCACTGAGGTACAACACTTCTGCCTCATCCTGTAAAGCAAGTTTAGGATCCTCAGAACTAGACATCGGAAAACAAGTCCAACTTGCAGGTTGGAGAGTCCCATTGGCTGGTTGTAGGGGCCTCCCACCCATAAACCTATCTCCCCTCTCAGCTGCTCTGGCTCCTGTTAGAGACAGTTCAATTACTTGCGTGGCAGCAGTAAATCACACCAGCAAACGGCATCAGTTTAGAGCCAGGTACACAAGGTGAACCGGCACTAATTCTGCCTCTCTTGAAAGCTGCAATTTATAGTAAACCAAGAACTGCCCCATAAGCAGCAGCCATCCATACAGAAGGACAGGAACCTCAGAGTGACATAATGCATGCTCTGGCATGACAACTGTAAACTACTAGGAAGTGTATTTGCTTCTCAAAATCACCCAGAAACCTGAAAGTTTCCAAAGGAAATCAGAGAAGACTCCAGAGCTATCTTTTAAGTGACTGCATGGGTCAGAGGACCAGCAGTCTCCTCTTCAGGATCCCTCTCTATTCTGGGTCAGTTTAGTTGACCACCAGCATCTTCTCAGGACTTGAGGGAGAAGGGTCCTTTGTGGTAGGCTGTGGCCATCTCAGTAAGAAGCTGGAAAAGCAACTTCCCAAGTTGTTTCTGGTAAATCTAATGCCAATGCTCACTTCCAAATCGTCAAAAGTTAAAAAGGCAGAGAAAGTTAGTTCCCCTAGCCTTAAAGGATGATTGGGTACACAGTGCCCTGGCAAGGCAATACGAAGGAAGATTGCAATTGATGCCAGGTTTTCACCTTCTTCGTTAACAACCAGTGGGCATCAGGCTTCAGCAGTAAGAAGCCACCAACTTTCAAACATAAACAAACAAGAAAAAGAAAGAACAATTCTACAGAATGTTGGGCAACAACCCTCAGCTCTTCCAGCTCACTTCTGTAAATCCAAGGTTTGTTGTTTCTTTGTTTTTGTTTTTTGGGGGAGGTTGGTTTGTTTGGTTTTGGGTGGGGTCTTCTTTTTTTTGGGGGGGGGAGGGGGGGAGGCAGGGTTTAAACTTTGAAAGAGGTACCTTAGCCTTTCACACAGAAATCTATCTTTACGCTTATAAAGCAAGAGCCAACAGAGCAAATGACAACCTAGACAGGATTAAATCTTACAAAACCTGTCACGGTACCAGAAAAAGGTGCACTTGCTTTTAATAGAGAAAAGACTTGGCATGCTCCACTTTATGGAAGAATCAGCTCCAACCAGCACACTGTGACAGTACCTCTCTGAGACCAGAAGCTGTAACCGAGTTGCATGTCTTGTTATCTAGCATGGTTAGCCTCCACCTAAAGCTAGCGATAAGCTTTAGTTATCATCAGCAAAACACTTGCACAACCTGCTCCTGGCTACAGAACATTTATGTATTTAGCAAAAGCATGAGAACCCAAAACCACAGCACTAAACCTAACGACATTGCATCAGACACCTTTTCATCAGCAGGAAGCATATAAATTATTATCCTAATGTCAGTAACCATGAGGACTTTAGAAGGCAGAGTACAGATAATATTTAGGTGAACCACCCTGGAGAAGAAGAGGCTCTGCTCCAGGTCCAGCATCCCAGTTCAGAGCAATGATGCCAGAGACACACAGGGAACATGAGCTTCAACAGGGCAAGGAGACACCATCTCCCGTACCAGCTGCATCTCAAACAATGCAAGAACCCACAGGAGGGCTTAACAAAGCCTCTGTAACAGCTCACACTTTGAACTCACTGATCTTCCCGAGAGCCTGGTGGTAACTGAACAGCCAAGTACTTTTAGCATTCAGAAGAAAGATTTTCACAAGTTTCATTTACAAGTGTGGAGAAATTAAAGGCTTCCTCTACCCTAGAAAGTAGTGCTTCTGCCTCCACTAGCTTCCCAACAAAATTCAGCTTCTGTCTCAGTACTCAGCTTCTTGGGCATCTGAGACACTTTACAGGAGGGTACTTTCACCTCAATTGCCTGAAATTGTATCATGAGGTAGATCTGCCCAAGCAGGTAACGGAGCAGAAAAAGTGCCCTGCTGTAAAGGATTAGATGTTCAAGCATGGGTCGGGGTTCTGGGGGGTTGTTTTTTGGTTTTGAGTTTGTATTTGGGGGTTGGGTGTTTTTTTTTTGTTGTTTTAAGAATAGCCATCTGAAGAGGAATTACGTATCAAATCTTGCTTAGCAAATCCTCTAGCACTGATAGGTCAAGACAGAAAACTCTCTCTTCCCGCATATTAACATCTACAACATCAAATAATCTTTAACCACTTAAATGGCATGCCCACCATTTCAGTCTTTGCCTTTTAAAGGTGTTGCACATTTCCTTCATTTCCCTCTGGCAATAAGTTTCCTGGAGACAAGAGAAAAATACTGAAATAAATTTGTACATGTATTTTATTTACAAATTCTCTCCTTCATCCAGACATCCTTTATGCAGATGAATCACCATATGAAATCCAGTCTTATGGCTGTATGTTCATTGGATGGCATTCACTGTATCTTGCTCAGAAGCAACTGTAAATGTGAATGCTTGAGCATGCTGTGGGATATACCTAATGAATCACAATTTTGGAGCATATATTTTAACTCCAGAAGGAACCCTGCAGGTGTAATCTTACTGACTTCAATATGGTTCTGCAAGCAAATTTGTCCCAAGACGTGTAATAACCTAAGAGCTCATTTAGCAGAAGGGCTTGCAGTTTTCGTTCAACTCCTAGGGGACAGCTTGCCCACTCCACAGTTTTCATTACATCTGTTTCCACTTTCAAAGGGGTCAAAGACCAAGTGGAGAACATACCACCCAGAAAGAACTGCTTGCTAATATTGCCAAAACCTGGGGGGGGGGGGCAACCAAAAGCCACAAGCCCCCCACCTCACCAGCATTTTCTGTTTATATTTTATCCAAAAACTCTCTTTCATTCAGATATTCCTTATGAGGATGGGTCAGCAGCAGCGGAAATCCACTTCTGTTACAGCTGTTTATTCACTGAATGGATTTCATTGCATCATCACATATCCAGCTCCTAGACATTACAAGATTTTCAAAGCCTAGAAATCCTTGCTCCCTTTGCAACGGACAGAAAAGCAACAAACAGGAATCTACAAATACATTGGATTCAATCAAAAGTTGTTTGCTAAATAAAAAACAAACCCAACTTCTGTGCTTTTGCTTTTCAAGTCAGCTGGGAACAAAAGCCATCTGCATGACTGCTCCAGCCAGGCCACGTGCTTCTCAAATTGAAGCAGCAAGTCTCCCTGAAGAACGTTATCAGCTGTTTCCATGTCAGCATATCTGCCTTATGCAGCAATTCTTCAAACACACAAAGCACATGTTTAACTTTTTACATGAGAGTAAGTTTAGCAGAACTAGTACAACCCGTGACCTGCATAAGATTAAGTCATGTAACCACTGGCAGGCTCATGACATTGCATTCCCCTGCTGGCTTCACTGCCCAAAATGTGCCCACTAGAGCCAGGTATACCCCAGACATCATCAGTGATGCATTTCAGCCACAGCACATGCCTACTCCAGCCATCTCTGAGATGGTTGCTGCAGCCAGAACACATGGATCCTGCCATATCTACAAGGCAAATATAAGCTGTTGGCCGTCTCTCAAAAAACACCATCATAGATGAAGATATAATAGTTCTTGGTGTCAATTACCACCTTGCTTCGTGGCTTCAGGAATATTCAACACAGCTTTTGGTAGCAGGAAATTATTTTTCATATCTGAAAATCTTTGAGGCTATTCATTACATGTGGATTTGTATAAAGGTTTTCAGTGAGGGACCATTTCAAATTTCTAATGCAAACTAAGATGCTGTTGGCTACAAAGAAAGGTTTTTGCTTGGACTGTAAACTGATTAGAATAGGAAACAAAGAGCAAAAAGAAGCCATAGGTTTTCACATGGACAAGTCACCACTAGTGAAGTTCCAGAGATCTGTGCTGGGGCCTCTGCTATTCAACACACACAAAAGATTTGAAGAGAAAGGGACTAATGAAAGAATACTGGCTTTTAACTGAACTGCCAGAGGGTGTCATGACACCAAGAGTTGAGGGATGATGTCTCTATCCAACACTACTAATCACTGTTGAAGACAATACTGTACTAGACAGACCTCTGCTTCTACCTCATGCAGATAGTCTCATGCGTGCAAGGTCCACTAACATGGTGCGATACACTGACCGATGAACAAGTCCTACAGTTCTTATTGACTGAATGTCCACTGTGCCATTTTTAATAAAGGCCCAGAAGTAGTGGTACGGACACACAGTTCAGATGACGAAGACCAGAAGCTCTTCTAGAGACATGGGAACCTATACACCACGCAAACTAAGTTTATTTTGCACTGGGTAGCTTGGCCAGTTATGGCTTCAAGTTAGACATTACAGAAGCTCTCTGCACTATTTTCACAGAATGGCTGAGGTTGGAAGGGACCTCTGGAGGTCATCTGGTCCAATCCCCCTGCTCAAGCAGGGCCACCTATGGCCAGTTGCACAGGATCATGTCCAGATGGTTTCTGAGTATCTCCAAGGATGGAAATTCCACAACCTTCCTGGGCAACCTGTGCCAGGGCTCAGTCACTCTCGCAGTGAGAAAGTGTTTCCTGATGTTCAGATGGAACCTCCAGTGTTTCAGTTTGTGCCCATTGCCTCTGGTCCTGTCGCTGGGCACCACTGAAAAGAGCACTCTCCCTTCAGGTATTTATACACATTGATAAGGTCCCCCCTGAACCTTCTCTTCTCCAGGCTGAGCAGTCCCAGCTCTCTCAGCCTTTTCTCATAGGAGAGTCCCAGAACAGAAGTCACAATACCAATTCAAGAACAGAAGCCTCTACAAATGTAGAAATGAAGGGCAGTTCATACGGACTGCACTTATGGCCATGTGATACGGCTTAACGCGCTGTCAGAAAGAACTATCGCCTTCAAGGGCATATGCTCCACCCCACTACCAAGTGAGAGGCGGTCTTCAGCCATAGCACTTGTACTTCTTGTTCCTAAAGGAGCTCTGCATAGCAGTGCCATGTTGAGACAACGCAGCAGCTGCTGCTCTTCCAAATGAGGCCATTTCCAGGCATGGAAAGCATCGGAGATACATCAGGCTTAGCAGTTCTACATCAGCCTAAGCGAGTATCATAAAGACACGACATCATCTGTATCACAAACCAAGGAAGGTACCATGACTATCCCACAAAAGCCTTGCTATAAAAAGGAACAGGAAAGATTAAATAGGTTTTGCACATTTTGTAGAGCTCTAGATAATCAGGATTCGTTAACAAAAAGGACTAATGACAAAAAACACTTGAGGAAGGAGCATATTTGCTCTTTTCAAAGTTGGTCTAAAGTCTTCACACTCAGACCAGCTGGTCATGCCTACAGTCCCAGCACTTTCTGTCATGCTCATGAATGAGATATTTTCTAAACAACTGTTTGGTCTGTTTTTTGTTGTTGTTTGGTTTTTGTTTTTTTTTTTAAATGAAACCTGGGTATAGAATGTTTTCTTTTAAAGGAGGGAAGCACATTGCTCCTTTTTTAAGCCTCATCAGGTCAGAGTGTCAGAAACCCACATGAAGATTCACAGAAGTTGCTGTGAAATCCTGGTGACAACATCATCTTTCCAGGTCAACTAGGATATGAAGAGCTTTAGAAATGGGAACAAATGCTAACTTAAAAGAAAACTGGTCTCAGCAGCAAAAAATCCTTGATCAGCACAGCTGAGAAAGGCAAAAAGAAATGATATTAGCAACACTTATTGTTTATTCAGTTAACAATTAGACTAATATGTATTTACTGTGGGTAGAGGTCTAGGGAGTACATGCGCTTTGCTTGGACATGGAGAATTTCAACTGACCACTGGGTGTTTCCTCACCCATCAGAAACTCCCATCTTTAACCCCCTTAATAAGCCAATCTCCTGTTTATCTCACAGCAAAAATATTAGAGAACTTCTTTTCCACCATGCTCTCCTTTTTTAATTAGGTATGGGAACAGAAAAGGGAACAGAAAGTCCAGATGCTACTGCCAGCATAAAGACACGCTGCTGATGTAAAGTTTCATCGAAAAGGTGATAATGTAAAGGAGCTTTGCTGACACAAATACACCAGCCTAATCTTTGTAACATTGTTCAGTCCATAGCAGGACAGAGCTATGGACTTTTAGACCTACAGCACTCTTCAAAAGAGCAGAGGGTAGGTAAGACAGACCAACCCTCCCTTATCTCACAGGGTGGAAAAAGAGGCGTGAGAAGACCGAACCATTTGTGTATAGCTGTAAGAGGAACTGGTCAGAGCTGGAAATGAAAATCAATTATCCTGAAAACCAGCTTAGGGCATGAGCTACAAGACAGTCTACCTTCCCTATGAAAGCGTATTTTAGTAAGAGTATCATTAAGAGCATCTCAGGAACATCCAGTAATACCTGCTGTGGGGTTTGCCTTTTCTAAAGGAGAGGGGGAAGAGGAGTGTTCCTATAACGTAACTCACATACAAACAAAAAATAGTCAATAGTAAGATTCAGGGGATGATGTACCTTTGAGAAATGAGGAAGTGAAGAGGTACCACAAACACATGAAGTAGCCTCCTCTCCAGTTAATGGCTTGCTTGATCTTAAATGGATCCCAAATATTTCCCTTCAACCAGTTTGGATTCACAACACTTCTACCTTTATTCCCTGTTCTTCAATTTATTCCTGGTTCATGAATAGGGATGAATTTTGCCCTCACCCATCTGCACACGTTCAGTTCCTGCTGACTCCTATGAAATTTCCCTCTACTAATGGACTTGCTTCATGGCAGTTTCAAATCTGTCCAGAGGGAGCAGAAGAAAAAAAAACAAACAATTTTGAGTGTAGAAACTTACCACGCAAACACTTGTAACTGTTTTCTTGCTGTCAGGAACTATTGTGCCTTTAGGGGAAGCAAAAGCCAATAAAAGCCTGGATACAGTAGGACTACAGCTGAAAGCACAGAAAAAAAATTTAAAAATGTGTAAACTATTGTATGCAACCAGAAAGCCACTTCTCTGAGACTGTCAAAGCATATTCAAAGAGATGGAAGAGTGGAAAGGTTTATCCTGCTTTTTAATATAGAGAAGCGCAACAAAGAAAGATAGAGAAGACGACTTAGCAAAAGAGTATGCTTAATCCTATTAAAATTAATGAGATTTCATCCCGGTCTCCACACACAAGTTCTATTGGGCGTTTAACTTAAGTGGATTTAAACTCAGATTTAGTTTAAGTGCTGCAAAGTCTCCACAAGCCAAACAAATATAAATCCAACACAAGCATACATGCAAAATTCAATGCAGATTTCATCGAATCACTTTTTCCTCCCTTTTCCCCACATTCTTTTTTTAATAAAACAAATCTAAAACCAATGCACCTTCTCTATCTGAAGTATGTACTCAAGTGTTTTGCTGAGCTATTGCATAAGCAGCTCTCCAGGCCTGGCACCAAGTCAGCTGGAGTTCAGGGTAGGCAATCCCAATGTCCTCCTGGACAGTCAGAAGCAAGAGGGTCATCATTAGCAGAAGCAGTGATGATTGTGAAGAGGACTCATTGAACGTCTCAATAAATTAAAAAAATGGCCCTCGTACACAGACAACCCCCCTTTCCCTCTCTGTGTATTTAGGGAGTAACAGAGGTAGCTGCGGGGGCTTGGACACTCGATAGCCACGTCTGCAGAGCACAGTCTAGTTGTCCTTTAGGGGACACAGCTCAACTGAGACTCCCCAAGCAAAGGTGACAGGAGCTGTGGCAATGTACAGAGATAATCTGTGCATGCAACTGCAACCCACACTCATTGCGTAGACCTAACTTCCTGCTCAAATGGAGGACCTGGCTGGTTCCTCAAGAAGGTGTGAGACGTACAGATGGGCTGTGGGTCCTGCCCACGTGCATTGGGGGACGGTCCAGCCGGCTGCAAATAAACAAGCACCCATATCCCTGGCTCTCTGCCCTCCATTCCTTTCTTCATACCACACTGTCCTACAAGAACAAACAAATGAGGTCCCAATGCGTTTTCCAAGTGGTTGAAAAGTTATCATGTGAACTGGGACGAAAGGACACAAGGGAAAATCCAGGCTCACACACTGTCATTCCAGAAATCTCCCCTTCTGCAAAGTGCATTTGAAGACTACCTCTTCCACCATGGTGACGCAGCCATCGGGGACCGCATTTCAGTCCCATCCTGTCCGGCAACACTGCACAGCACCAACTCAGTGTCAGTGCAGTAGCACCCCCACCTCTCAGCACTCAAACCCACGATCTGATCCTTGAGGCCAAACCCACAACAGCAAGGAAAAACAAAGCCAGCAAAGGCAATGGAAGACCGCCAGAAGTTTTGGCATGTACACTGTTCAACATTCAAAATTGCTCAACATTCAAGATTGCCCAGAGGAAACCTCATTTCAGTGATAATCACAGTATCAGCAGAGCAGAGCCATCAGCTAAATGCAGTGTTTCCACAAATACACCTAAAAAGCTACAGCAACGAGGAGGCCAGACAGCACAACAGCAAGCAGCTAAGTGCTGCTCTACACACCAGCGAGGCAAGCATGTGGTTCCACTGAGCATTAAACCCCACTTCTGCAGCTCTTGCCACTTGCTTTTGTTGGATACGTTGTTCACAGGAACATGCAGCAATGTCCACGCAGACATTCCTTCAAGAAGGGGGTCCCCGTACCAAGCTGGAGATACATTGTCCTTTCCGGGATGAATTGCTGTACCACAGGCACCCTGAGCGCCTTACCTGCATGGTGACCTCCTTGGATTGTCAGCAGTCAGAAGTTGGAGGAGCTGCAAACAACATTTCCAAAGCGCACAACCAGCTCCTGCCTGCACTCATTTTCAGCATCACTACTGACCCTGCAGCGCCAGCAGCATCCTTACAGCCCAGCTACCAACTCACAAGCCCTGCTGACTCCTCCAAGTCTAAATTCTAGAAAGGGAACCACAACTCAGTCCAAGGGAGCAGAACTGACAGGAGGAACAAAGAAGTATTGTGCTTGCTACACTCCAAAGAGGAAGGGTTCAGTTGCAGTTTACTTCACAGGACTTCTTGGCTTCCCGGTCAACAAAGCCAACAGCCCTTTGGGAGTCCTTCCCAGAGCCAAACATTGACTGGTGGGGTATGACGAAGGGTTACACCTGCAGGAAAGGCTGGAAGCTGGGAAGGGAAGCAACCTTGCTGAGCCAGAGCGCACAGTGTCCAATGGCATCCAGCAGCAGCGCACACAGTAGGGCTATTGCCCTCCCAGTACTTTTAAGGGTAGGAGGAAAAAAGCCACAAAGATCATCTAATTTGGATCCTGGGGCAGCATAAGCCATGGAGTTTCATCCAGGTATTACTGTGCCGGTGCGGGAGGTGGGAAGGGTATCTCATCTACCACACAAATGAACTTTGTACCAGCTCTCTGCTTGTAGGGATGAACACCTCCTTCAGGAAGGCATCCGACCCCAATTTAAACACGTCAAAGGGCAAATGGCCAACTGGTGTGGCTTGTCATTGCTCTGCAAGGAGCTGCAGCAATCCACAGCAGCTGAGGATCTACACACACAAGTGCCAGTGAATTGACTGCTTTTTCCTCCAGCTTTTCCAGTGCGTAATTGCTCTTGCTATTAGAAGTTTCTATCAAACACAAAGCAACAACTAAAGGGCAAGGATGAATTTAAAACAGACGTTAGCAGTGCCTGAACATGCTTATATGTGGGGTCCAGCAATGAGAGCAGAAACAGGTCAGAGCAGATGGATCTGAGCATGGCTGTTCAGCACGCGCACGCAGCCAACGTAGAAGATCTCCGTATGGAGACAAGGGCTGCGAGGAAATGCATGTGCATGACACGCAACTGCTCCGAGCCACAAGCCCAGCATCGCTCCGAACATGCGGGTCAGCCAGGAGGAAGCAGCCGCTGCGGTACCTGGTTTGCGGGTACACAGCAGAGCAACAAGCTCACTCCTCCTCCATCCAGGCCTCCCCGTAATTTCTCACTGCAAATACGCTGGCGTAAACTCTTGCTTGGAGCTGCTTTACAGCGCCTTCAGTTTATAAAGCTGCGTTCAAGCATGGATGACGACACATAGAACACGTGCTCACTTAACACTGTGTGTCAGGGCATGGGGAGACACCAGCACAGCTGTGTACTGAAAGCTTCACGGAGAAAAGTTTCATCCATGCCTTAAAAAAAACAAGAAGATGCAAGAAACTCTCACCAAACAAATAAATTCTCACGATTTCTTCAAGTAAAGTTTTGGACATTTCCAGCACGAACTGCTTTAAAAAAAAAAAAA